>JASVEL010001291.1:67500-75000 GCA_032618575.1 Nicotiana noctiflora | reverse complement strand
GATTCCAGACACAACCCGCAACAACTGATGGCAATCAATAACTTAGTAAAGCTTCGCAATATACACTTCACCACTTGCGGTGCAACTAGCTCATTGCTTTGCCGTTCCATTGCTAAAAGCCATCAGACGCCACGAGCATTGTCGCCTCCCGATGTTAGACACAACCAACAACAATCGATGGCAATCGGCAACTTAGTAAGCTTCGCCCCATGCACATCGCCCCTTTCGGTGCTACTTGTACGATGCTTTGCCGTTCCATTGCTAAAAGCCATCAGCCGCCACGAGGGTTGTCGCCTCCCGATGTCTCCATCGGTTGTTGCGGCCGCAACAACCGATGGCAATCGGCAACTTAGTAAGCTTCGCCCCATGCACATCGCCCCTTTCGGTGCTACTTGCATGATGCTTTGCCGTTCCATTGCTAAATACCATCAGCCATCACGGGCGGTGGGTGGACTCACATACATAACCCACAACAACCGATGGAAATCATCAACTTAGTAAGCTTCGTCCCATACACTTCGCCTCTTGCAGTGCTACTAGCATGTTGCTTTGCCGTTCCATTGCTAAAGGCCATCAACTGCCATGAGTGATGTAATGCCACCCCATACGCAACCAGCAACAACCGATGGCAATCGACAACTTAGTAAAGCTTCGCCCCATGCACATCGCCCCTTTCGGTGCTACTTGCACGATGCTTTGCCGTTCCATTGCTAAAAGCCATCAGCCGCCACGAGGGTTGTCGCCTCCTGATGACTCCATCGGTTGTTGCGCCCGCAACAACCGATGGCAATCGGCAACTTAGTAAGCTTCGCCCCATGCACATCGCCCCTTTCGGTGCTACTTGCATGATGCTTTGCCGTTCCATTGCTAAATGCCATCAGCCATCACGGGCGGTGGTGGACTTACATACATAACCCACAACAACCGATGGCAATCGGCAACTTAGTAAGCTTCGCCCCATACACTTCGCCCCTTGCGGTGCTACTAGCATGTTGCTTTGCCGTTCCATTGCTAAAGGCCATCAACCACCATGAACGATGTAATGCCACACTAGACGCAACCAGCAACAACTGATGGCAATCGACAACTTAGTAAGCTTCGCCCCTTTCGGTGCAACTTGCACGATGCTTTGCCGTTCCATTGCTAAAAGCCATCAGCCGCCACGAGGGTTGTCACCTCCCGATGTCTCCATCGGTTGTTGCGCTCGCAACAACCGATGGCAATCGGCAACTTAGTAAGCTTCGCCCCATGCACATTGGCCCATTCGGTGCTACTTGCATGATGCTTTGCCGTTCCATTGCTAAATGCCATCAGCCGTCACGGGCGGTGGTAGACTTACATATATAACCCACAACAACCGATGGCAATCGGCAACTTAGTAAGATTCGCCCCATATACTTCGCCCCTTGCGGTGCTACTAGCATGTTGCTTTGCTGTTCCATTGCTAAAGGCCATCAACCGCCATGAACGATGTAATGCCACCCTAGACGCAACCAGCAACAACCGATGGCAATCGACAACTTACTAAGCTTCGCCCATGCACATCGCCCCTTTCGGTGCTACTTGCACGATGCTTTGCCGTTCCATTGCTAAAAGCCATCAGCCGCCACGAGGGTTGTCGCCTCCCGATGTCTCCATCGGTTGTTGCGCCCGCAACAACCGATGGCAATCGGCAACTTAGTAAGCTTTGCCCCATGCACATCGCCCCTTTCGGTGCTACTTGCATGATGCTTTGCCGTTCCATTGCTAAATGCCATCAGCCGTCACGGGCGGTGGTGGACTTACATACATAACCCACAACAACCGATGGCAATCTGCAACTTAGTAAGCTTCGCCCCATACACTTTGCCCCTTGCGGTGCTACTAGCATGTTGCTTTGCCGTTCCATTGCTAAAGGCCATCAACTACCATGAACGACGTAATGCCACACAACCCACAACAACAAATGGCAATCAACAACTTAATAAGCTTCGCCGCATGCACTTCGCCCCTTGCGGGGCTACTCGCACGTTGCTTTGCCGTTCCAATGCCGAAAGCCATTTGCCGCCATGAGTGATGTTTTGCCAGACACAACCTGCAACAACCGATGGCAATTAGCACCTTAGTAAGCTTCGCTCCATACACTTCGCCCCTTGCGGTGATACTAGCATGTTGCTTTGCCATTCCATTGCTAAAAGCCATCAGCTGTCACAAGCGTTGTCGCCACCCGATGTTAGACCTAACCCACAACAACCGATAGCAATCGACAACTTAGTAAGCTCCACCACATACACTTCGCCCCTTGCGGTGCTACTAGCATGTTGCTTTGCCGTTCCGTTGCTAAAAGCCATCAGCCGCCATGAGTGATGTGATTCCAGCACAACCCGCAACAACCGATGGCAATCGACAACTTAGTAAGCTTCGCCGAATACACTTTGCCCCTTTCGGTGCTACTAGCATGTTGCTTTGCCGTTCCATTGCTAAAAGCCATCAGCTGCCACAAGCGTTGTCGACTCCCGATGTTAGACCTAACCCACAACAACCGATGGTAATCGACAACTTAGTAAGCTCCGCCACATACACTTTGCCCCTTGCGGTGGTACTAGCATGTTGCTTTGCCGTTCCATTGCTAAAAGCCATCAGCCGCCATGAGTGATGTTATGCCAGACACAACCCGCAACAACCGATGGCAATCGACAACTTAGTAAGCTTCGCCCCATACACTTCGCCCCTTGCGGTGCTACTAGCATGTTGCTTTGCCGTTCCATTGCTAAAAGCCATCAGCCGCCACGAGCGTTGCCGCCTCCCAATGTTAGACCTAACCCACAACAACCGATGGCAATCGGCCACTTAGTAAGCTTCGCCCCATACACTTCGCCCCTTGCGGTGCTACTAGCATGTTGCTTTGCCGTTCCATTGCTAAAAGCCATCAGCCGCCACGAGTGATGTTTTGCCAGACACAACCCGCAACAACCGATGGCAATCGACAACTTAGTAAGCTTCGCTCCATACACTTCGCCCCTTGCGGTGATACTAGATGTTGCTTTGCCGTTCCATTGCTAAAAGCCATCAGCCGCCACAAGCGTTGTCGCCACCCGATGTTAGACCTAACCCACAACAACCGATAGCAATGGACAACTTAGTAAGCTCCACCACATACACTTCGCCCCTTGCGGTGCTACTAGCATGTTGCTTTGCCGTTCCGTTTCCAAAAGCCATCAGCCGCCATGAGTGATGTGATTCCAACACAACCCGCAACAACCGATGGCAATCGGCAACTTAGTAAGCTTCACCGAATACACTTTGCCCCTTCCGGTGCTACTAGCATGTTGCTTTTCCGTTCCATTGCTAAAAGCCATCAGCCGCAACAAGCATTGTCGACTCCCGATGTTAGACCTAACCCACAACAACCGATGGCAATCGACAACTTAGTAAGCTCCGCCACATACACTTTGCCCCTTGCGGTGGTACTAGCATGTTGCTTTGCCGTTCCATTGCTAAAAGCCATCAGCCGCCATGAGTGATGTTATGCCAGACATAACCCGCAACAACCGATGGCAATCGACAACTTAGTATGCTTCGCCCCATACACTTCGCCCCTTGCGGTGCTACTAGCATGTTGCTTTGCCGTTCCACTGCTAAAAGCCATCAGCCGCAACAAGCTTTGCCGCCTCCCAATGTTAGACCTAACCTACAACAACCGATGGCAATCGATAACTTAGTAAGCTTCGCGCCATACACTTCGCCCCTTGCGGTGCTACTAGCATGTTGCTTTGCCGTTCTATTGATAAAAACCATCAGCCGCCATGATTGATGTTATGCCAGACACAACCCACAACAACAGATGGCAATCAACAACTTAGTAAGCTTCGCCCTATACACTTCGCCCCTTGCGGTGCTACTAGCATGTTGCTTTGCCGTTCCATTGCTAAAGGCCATCAACCGCCATGAGTGATGTGATTCCAGACACAACCCGCAACAACCGATGGCAATCAGCAACTTAGTAAAGCTTCGCAATATACACTTCACCACTTGCGGTGCAACTAGCTCATTGCTTTGCCGTTCCATTGCTAAAAGCCATCAGCCGCCACGAGCTTTGTCGCCTCCCGATGTTAGACAAAACCAGCAAAAACCGTTGGCAATTGGCAACTTAGTAAGCTTCGCCCCATGCACATCACCCCTTTCGGTGCTACTTGCACGATGCTTTGTCGTTCCATTGCTAAAAGCCATCAGCCGTCTCAAGCGGTGGGGGGAAGGGGGGGGGGGTTTCCGACCTAACCCACAACAACCGATGGCAATCGGCAACATAGTAAGCTTCACCCCATACACTTTGCCCCTTGCGGTGCTACTAGCATGTTGCTTTGCCGTTCTATTGCTAAAAGCCATCAGCCGCCTTGAGTGATGTTATGCCAGACACAACCCACAACAAGAGATGGCAATCGGCAACTTCGTAAGCTTCGCCCCATACACTTCGCCCCTTGCGGTGCTACTAGCATGTTGCATTGCCGTTCCATTGCTAAAGGCCATCAACCGCCATGAGTGATGTGATTCCAGCACAACCCGCAACAACCGATGGCAATCAGTAACTTAGTAAAGCTTCGCAGTATACACTTCACCACTTGCGGTGCAACTAGCTCATTACTTTGCCGTTTCATTGCTAAAAGCCATCAGCCGCCACGAGCTTTGTCGCCTCCTGATGTTAGACACAACCAGCAAAAACCGTTGGCAATTGGCAACTTAGTAAGCTTCGCCCCATGCACATCACCCCTTTCGGTGCTACTTGCACGATGCTTTGCCGTTCCATTGCTAAAAGCCATCAGCCATCTCAAGCGGTGGGGGGAAGGGGGGGGGGGTTTCCGACCTAACCCACAACAACCGATGGCAATCGGCAACTTAGTAAGCTTCGCCCCATACACTTCGCCCCTTGCGGTGCTACTAGCATGTTGCTTTGCCGTTCCATTGCTAAAGGCCATCAACCGCCATGAGTGATGTGATTCCAGACACAACCCGCAACAACCGATGGCAATCAGCAACTTAGTAAAGCTTCGCAGTATACACTTCACCACTTGCGGTGCAACTAGCTCATTGCTTTGCCGTTCCATTGCTAAAAGCCATCAGCCGCCACGAGCTTTGTCGCCTCCCGATGTTAGACAAAACCAGCAAAAACCGTTGGCAATTGGCAACTTAGTAAGCTTCGCCCCATGCACATCACCCCTTTCGGTGCTACTTGCACGATGCTTTGTCGTTCCATTGCTAAAAGCCATCAGCCGCCATGAGTGATGTTATGCCAGACACAACCCGCAACAACCGATGGCAATCGGCAACTTAGTAAGATTCGCCCCATACACTTCGCCCCTTGCGATGCTACCAGCATGTTGCTTTGCCGTTCCACTACTAAAAGCCATCAGCCGCAACGAGCTTTGCCGCCTCCCAATGTTAGACCTAACCCACAACAACCGATGGCAATCGATAACTTAGTAAGCTCCGCGCCATACACTTCGCCCATTGCGGTGCTACTAGCATGTTGCTTTGCCGTTCTATTGCTAAAGGCCATCAGCCGCCATGAGTGATGTTATGCCAGACACAACCCACAACAACAGATGGCAATCGGCAACTTAGTAAGCTTCGCCCCATACACTTCGCCCCTTGCGGTGCTACTAGCATGTTGCTTTGCCGTTCCATTGCTAAAGGACATCAACCGCCATGAGTGATGTGATTCCAGATACAACCCGCAACAACCGATGGCAATCAGCAACTTAGTAAAGCTTCGCAGTATACACTTCACCACTTGCGGTGCAACTAGCTCATTGCTTTGCTGTTCCATTTCTTAAAGCCATCAGCCGCCACGAGCTTTGTCGCCTCTCGATGTTAGACACAACCAGCAACAACCGATGGCAATCGGCAACTTAGTAAGCTTTGCCCCATGCACATCACCCCTTTCGGTGCTACTTGCACGATGCTTTGCCGTTCCATTGCTAAAAGCCATCAGCCGTCTCAAGCGGTGGGGGGGGGGGGGGTTTCCGACCTCACCCACAACAACCGATGGCAATCGGAAACATAGTAAGCTTCACCCCATACACTTCGCCCCTTGCGGTGCTACTAGCATGTTGCTTTGTCGTTCCATTACTAAAGGCCATCAACAGCCATGAGTGATGTCATTCCAGACACATCCCGCAACAACTGATGGCAATCAACAACTTAGTAAAGCTTCGCAATATACACTTCACCACTTGCGGTGCAACTAGCTCATTGCTTTGCCGTTCCATTGCTAAAAGCCATCAGACGCCACGAGCGTTGTCGCCTCCCGATGTTAGACACAACCAATAACAATCGATGGCAATTGGCAACTTAGTAAGCTTCACCCCATGCACATCGCCCCTTTCGGTGCTACTTGCATGATGCTTTGCCGTTCCATTGCTAGAAGCCATCAGCCACCACGAGGGTTGTCGCCTCTCGATGTCTCCATCGGTTGTTGCGCCCGCAACAACCGATGGAAATCGATAACTTAGTAAGCTTCACCACATGCACATCGCCCCTTTCAGTGCTACTTGCATGATGCTTTGCCGTTCCATTGCTAAATGCCATCAGCCATCACGGGCGGGGGTGGACTTACATACATAACCCACAACAACCGATGGCAATCGGCAACTTAGTAAGCTTCGCCCCATACACTTCGCCCCTTGCGGTGCTACTAGCATGTTGCTTTGCCGTTCCATTGCTAAAGGCCATCAACCGCCATGAGTGATGTAATGCCACACAATCCGCAACAACCGATGGCAATCGGCAACTTAATAAGCTTCGCACCGTGCACTTTGCCCCTTGTGGTGCTACTCGCACGTTGCTTTGCCGTTCCATTGCCGAAAGCCATTTGCTGCCACGGGCGGGGGTGGACTTACATACATAACCCACAACAACCGATGGCAATCGGCAACTTAGTAAGCTTCGCCCCATACACTTCGCCCCTTGCGGTGCTACTAGCATGTTGCTTTGCCGTTCCATTGCTAAAGGCCATCAACCGCCATGAGCGATGTAATGCCACACAACCCGCAACAACCGATGGCAATCGGCAACTTAATAAGCTTCGCCCCATGCACTTCGCCCCTTGCGGGGCTACTCGCACGTTGCTTTGCCGTTTCATTGCCGAATGCCATTTGCCGCCACGAGCGTTGTCGCCTCCCGATTTTGCCCGCAACATCCATTGGCAACCGGAACTTACTAAGCTTTGCCCCATGCGCACGACACCTTGAGGTGCTACTTGCATGATGCTCCACCTTTTGTTGCCAGACGGTCAATGTTTGCCGCAAGCGGTGCGACCCCCGGGCATGCTACGAGCCCGCACGAGTACTTGCCGGCGTGGATTGTGAACTTCGGGGACGTTGCACGGCCAAGCCATGCATGCCCCCTATGCCCACGCCCCATTCCGGCGTCCCCCATGCGTGCCCGCACTGCCTGGCAGCCGGCACCTTGAGGTGCCTTTCATCACCTCTGCCCCCCTTATATATACTTAAAAAAAAAACCCAA
>JASVEL010001291.1:37500-57500 GCA_032618575.1 Nicotiana noctiflora | reverse complement strand
CTTGTGGTGCCACTAGCATGTTGCTTTGCCGTTCCATGGCTAAAAGCCATCAGCCGCCATGAGTGATGTTATGCCAGGACACAACCCGCAACAACCGATGGCAATCGGCAACTTAGTAAGCATCGCCCCATACACTTCGCCCCTTGCGGTGCTACTAGCATGTTGCTTTGTCGTTCCATTGCTAAAAGCCATCAGCCGCCACAAGCGTTGTTATGCCAGACACAACCCGCAACAACCGATGGCAATCGGCAATTTAGTAAGCTTCGCCCCTTGCGGTGCTACTAGAATGTTGCATTGTCGTTCCATTGCTAAAAGCCATCACCCGCCACAAGCGTTGTCGCCTCCCAATGTTAGACCTAACCCACAACAACCGATGGCAATCGACAACTTAGTAAGCTCCGCCACATATACTTTGCCCCTTACGGTGCAACTAGCATGTTGCTTTGCCGTTCCATTGCTAAAAGCCATCAGCCGCCATGAGTGATGTTATGCCAGGACACAACCCGCAACAACCAATGGAAATCGTCAACTTAGTAAGCTTCTCCGCATACACTTCGCCCCTTGTGGTGCTACTAGCATGTTGCTTTGCCGTTCCATTGCTAAAAGCCATCAGCCGCCACGAGTGATGTTATGCCAGACACAACCCGCAACAACCGATGGCAATCGGCAATTTAGTAAGCTTCGCCCCTTGCGGTGCTACTAGTATGTTGCTTTGTTGCTCAATTGCTAAAAGCCATCAGCCGCCACAAGCATTGTCGCCTCCCGATGTTAGACCTAACCCACAACAACCGATGGCAATCGACAACTTAGTAAGCTACGCCCCATACACTTCGCCCCTTGCGGTGCTACAAGCATGTTGCTTTGCCGTTCTATTGCTAAAAGCCATCAGCGGCCATGAGTGATGTTATGCCAGAAACAACCCACAACAACAGATGGCAATCGGCAACTTAGTAAGCTTCGCCCCATACACTTCGCCCCTTGCAGTGCTACTAGCATGTTGCTTTGCCGTTCCATTGCTAAAGGCCAACAACCGCCATGGGTGATGTGATTCCAGACACAACCCGCAACAACCGATGGCAATCAACAACTTAGTAAAGCTTCACAATATACACTTCGCCACTTGCGGTGCAACTAGCTCATTGCTTTGCCGTTCCATTGCTAAAAGCCATCAACCGCCACGAGCTTTGTCGCCTCCTGATGTTAGACACAACCAGCAACAACTGATGGCAATCGGCAACTTAGTAAGCTTCGCCCCATGCACATCACCCCTTTCGGTGCTACTTGCACGATGCTTTGTCGTTCCATTGCTAAAATCCATAAGCCGTTTTTACATAAAAGTGGGTTTCCGACCTAACCCACAACAACCGATGGCAATCGGCAACTTAGTAAGCTTCGCCCATACACTTCGCCCCTTGCGGTGCTACTAGCATGTTGCTTTGCTGTTCCATTGCCAAAAGCCATCAGCCGCCATGAGTGATGTGATTCCAGACACAACCCGCAACAACCGATGGCAATCATCAACTTAGTAAAGCTTCGCAATATACACTTCACCACTTGCGGTGTAACTAACTCATTGCTTTGCCGTTTCATTGCTAAAAGCCATCAGACGCGACGAGCGTTGTCATCTTCCGATGTTAGACACAACCAGCAACAACCGATGGCAATCGGCAACTTAGTAAGCTTCGCCCCATGCACATTGCCCCTTTCGGTGCTACTTGCATGATGCTTTGCCGTTCCATTGCTAAATGCCATCAGCCATCACGGGCGGTGGGTGGACTTACATACATAACCCACAACAACCGATGGCAATCGGCAACTTAGTAAGCTTCGCCCCATACACTTCGCCCCTTGCGGTGCTACTAGCATGTTGCTTTGCCGTTCCATTGCTAAAGGCCATCAACCGCCATGAGTGATGTAATGGCACCCTAGACGCAACCAGCAACAACCGATGGCAATAGGCAACTTAGTAAAGCTTCGCCCCATGCACATCGCCCCTTTCGGTGCTACTTGCATGATGCTTTGCTGTTCCATTGCTAAAAGCCATCAGCGGCCACGAGGGTTTTCGCATCCTGATGTCTCCATCGGTTGTTGTGCCCGCAACATTCTATGGCAATCGGCAACATAGTAAACTTCGCCCCATGCACATCGCCCCTTTCGGTGCTACTTGCATGATGCTTTGCCATTCCATTGCTAAATGCCATCAGCCGTCACGGGCGGTGGTGGACTTACATACATAACCCACAACAACCGATGGCAATCGGCAACTTAGTAAGCTTCGCCCCATACACTTCGCCCCTTGCGGTGCTACTAGCATGTTGCTTTGCCGTTCCATTGCTAAAGGCCATCAACCGCCATGAACGATGTAATGCCACACTAGACTCAACCAGCAACAACCGATGGCAATCGACAACTTAGTAAACTTTGCCCCATGCACACCGCCCCTTTCGGTGCTACTTGCACGATGCTTTGCCATTCCATCGCTAAAAGCCATCAGCCGCCACGAGGGTTGTCGCCTCCCGATGTCTCCATCGGTTGTTGCGCCCGCAACAACCGATGGCAATCGGCAACTTAGTAAGCTTCGCCCCATGCACATCGCCCCTTTCGGTGCTACTTGCATGATGCTTTGCCATTCCATTGCTAAATGCCATCAGCCGTCACGGGCGGTGGTGGACTTACATACATAACCCACAACAACCGATGGCAATCGGCAACTTAGTAAGCTTCGCCCCATACACTTCGCCCCTTGCGGTGCTACTAGCATGTTGCTTTGTCGTTCCATTGCTAAAGGCCATCAACCGCCATGAACGATGTAATGCCACACTAGACGCAACCAGCAACAACCGATGGAAATCGACAACTTAGTAAGCTTCGCCCCATGCACATCGCCCCTTTCGGTGCTACTTGCACGATGCTTTGCCGTTCCATTGCTAAAAGCCATCAGCCGCCACGAGGGTTGTCGCCTCCCGATGGCAATCGGCAACTTAGTAAGCTTCGCCCCATGCACATCGCCCCTTTCGGTGCTACTTGCATGATGCTTTGCCGTTCCATTGCTAAATGCCATCAGCCGTCACGGGCGGTGGTCGACTTACATACATAACCCACAACAACCGATGGCAATCGGCAACTTAGTAAGCTTCGCCCCACACACTTCGCCCCTTGCGGTGCTACTAGCATGTTGCTTTGTCGTTCCATTGCTAAAGGCCATCAACCGCCAGGAACGATGTAATGCCACACAACAACAAATGGCAATCATCAACTTAATAAGCTTCGCCGCATGCACTTCGCCCCTTGCGGGGCTACTCGCACGTTGCTTTGCCGTTCCAATGCCGAAAGCCATTTGCCGCCACGAGCGTTGTCGCCTCCCGATTTTGCCCGCAACATCCATTGGCAACCGGCACTTACTAAGCTTTGCCCCATGCGCATGACACCATGAGGTGCTACTTGCATGATGCTCCACCTTTTGTTGCCAACGGACAATGTTTGCCGCAAGCGGTGCGACCCCCAGGCATGTTACGAGCCCGCACGAGTACTTGCCGGCGTGGATTGTGAACTTTGGGGATGTTGCACGGCCAAGCCATGCATACCCCCTATGCCCACGCCCCATTCCAGCGTCCCCCATGCGTGCCCGCACTGCCTGGCAGCCGGCACCTTGAGGTGCCTTTCAACACCTCTGCCCCCTTAAATATACTTAAAAAAAACCTAATAACCCGTTCCATTGCTAAATACCATCAGCCGTCACGGGCGGTGGTGGACTTACATACATAACCCACAACAACCGATGGCAATCGGCAACTTAGTAAGCTTCGCCCCATACACTTTGCCCCTTGCGGTGTGCTACAAGCATGTTGCTTTGCTGTTCCATTGCTAAAAGCCATCAGCCGCCATGAGTGTTGTGATTCCAGACACAACCCGCAACAACCGATGGCAATCAACAACTTAGTAAGCTTCGCAACATGCACTTCACCCCTTGCGGTGCTACTAGCACATTGCTTTGCCGTTCCATTGGTAAAAGCCATCACAGCTGCCACGAGCTTTGTCGCCTCCCGATGTTAGACACAACCCACAACAACCGATGGCAATCGGCAATGCACTTCGCCCCTTGCGGTGCTACTCGCACGTTGCTTTGCCGTTTCATTGCCGAAATCCATTTGCCGCCACGGGCGGGGGTGGACTTACATACATAACCCACAACAACCGATGGCAATCGGCAACTTAGTAAGCTTCGCCACATACACTTCGCCCCTCGCGGTGCTACTAGCATGTTGCTTTGCCGTTCCATTGCTAAAGGCCATCAACCGCCATGAGTGATGTCATGCTACACAACCCGCAACAACCGATGGCAATCGGCAACTTAATAAGCTTCGCCCCGTGCACTTCGCCCCTTGCGGTGCTACTCGTACGTTGCTTTGCCATTTAATTGCCGAAAACCATTTGCCACCACGGGCGGGGGTGGACTTACATACATAACCCACAAGAACCGATGGCAATCGGCAAATTAGTAAGCTTCACCCCATACACTTCGCCCCTTGCGGTGCTACTAGCATGTTGCTTTGCCGTTCCATTGCTAAAGGCCATCAACCGCCATGAGTGATATAATGCCACACAACCCGCAATAACCGATGGCTATCGGCAACTTAATAAGCTTCGCCCCGTGCACTTTGCCCCTTGCGGTGCTACTCGCACGTTGCTTTGCCATTTCATTGCCGAAAGCCATTTGCCGCCACAGGCGGGGGTGGACTTACATACATAACCCACAACAACCGATGGCAATCGGCAAATTAGTAAGCTTCGCCACATACGCTTCGCCCCTTGCGGTGCTACTAGCATGTTGCTTTGCCGTTCCATTTCTAAAGGCCATCAACCGCCATGAGTGATGTAATGCCACACAACCCGCAACAACCGATGGCAATCGGCAACTTAATAAGCTTCGTCCCGTGCACTTCGCCCCTTGCGGGGCTACTCGCACGTTGCTTTGCCATTCCATTGCTGAAAGCTATTTGCCGCCACGAGCGTTGTCGCCTCCCGATTTTGCCCGCAACATCCATTGGCAACCGGCACTTACTAAGCTTTGCCCCATGCGCACGGCACCTTGAGGTGCTACTTGCATGATGCTCCACCTTTTGTTGCCAACGGTCAATGTTTGCCGCAAGCGGTGCGACCCCCGGGCATGCTACGAGCCCGCACGAGTACTTGCCGGCGTGGATTGTGAACTTCGGGGACGTTGCACGGCCAAGCCATGCACGCCCCCTATGCCCACGCCCCATTCCAGCGTCCCCCATACGTGCCCGCACTGCCTGGTAGCCGGCACCTTGAGGTTCCTTTCAACACCTCAGCCCCCCTTATATATACTTAAAAAAAAAACTTAAGTTTCAGGAGTAGACATGTTTTGTCCAGAGAATCCTAATGGAGTTGTACAACACCAAATAGCACAAACCAAGGTACAACTTAGCTAATATATTCACAAATGACTTTTAAACATTCTAAATGATATTTTTTACAAAAAAAATATTTTTTATTTTTTTTTATTATAAAACGAAAAATACATGGAAAAATAGTAAAAAATAGGAAAATTATTATAAAAATAGGGAAAATAGTGGAAAAAATTTCCATATAATATTTACACATAAAAGAGTTAGTTTTTTTTCATAAAAGTGGGGGGAGGGGGTTTCCGACCTAACCCAAAACAACCGATGGCATTCGGCAACTTAGTAAGCTTCGCCCCACACACTTCGCCCCTTGCGGTGTGCTACTAGCATGTTGCTTTGCCGTTTCATTGCTAAAATCCATCAGCCACCATGAGTGTTGTGATTCCAGACACAACCCGCAACAACCGATGGCAATTAACAACTTAGTAAGCTTCGCAACATGCACTTCACCCCTTGCGGTGCTACTAGCACATTGCTTTGCCGTTCCATTGCTAAAAGCCATCACAGCTGCCACGAGTTTGTCGCCTCCCGATGTTAGACACAAGCAACAACAACCGATGGCAATCGGCAACTTAGTAAGCTTCGCCCCGTGCACTTCGCCCCTTGTGGTGCTACTCGCACATTGCTTTGGCGTTTCATTGCCGAAAGCAATTTGCCGCCACGGGCGGGGGTGGACTTACATACATAACCCACAACAACCGATGGCAATTGGCAACTTAGTAAGCTTCGCCCCATACACTTTGCCCCTTATGGTGCTACTAGCATATTGCTTTGCCGTTCCATTGATAAAGGCCATCAACCGCCATGAGTGATGTAATGCCACAAAACCCGCAACAACCGATGGCAATCGGCAACTTAATAAGCTTCGCCCCGTGCACTTCGCCCCTTGCGGTGCTACTCGCACGTTGCTTTGTCGTTTCATTGCCGAAAGCCATTTGCCGCCACGGGCGGGGGTGGACTTACATACATAACCCACAAGAACCGATGGCAATCGGAAAATTAGTAAGCTTCGCCCCATACACTTCGCCCCTTGCGGTGCTACTAGCATGTTGCTTTGCCGTTCCATTGCTAAAGGCCATCAACCGCCATGAGTGATGTAATGCCACACAACACGCAACAACCGATGGCAATCGGCAACTTAATAAGCTTCGCCCCGTGCACTTCACCCCTTGCGGTGCTACTCGCACGTTGCTTGTTCGTTTCATTGCCGAAAGCCATTTGCCGCCACGGGCGGGGGTGGACTTACATACATAACCCACAACAACCGATGGCAATCGGCAACTTAGTAAGCTTCGCCACATACACTTCGCCCCTTGCGGTGCTACTAGTATGTTGCTTTGCCGTTCCATTGCTAAAGGCCATCAACCGCCATGAGTAATGTAATACCACACAACCCGCAACAACCGATGGCAATCGGCAACTTAATAAGCTTTGCCCCGTGCACTTCGCCCCTTGCGGGGCTACTCGCACGTTGCTTTGCCGTTCCATTTCCGAAAGCCATTTGCCGCCACGAGCGTTGTCGCCTCCCGATTTTGCCCGCAACATCCATTGGCAACCGGCACTTACTAAGCTTTGCCCCATGCGCACGACACCTAGAGGTGCTACTTACATGATGCTCCACCTTTTGTTGCCAACGGTCAATGTTTGCCGCAAGCGGTGCGACCCCCAGGCATGCTACGAGCCCGCACGACTACTTGTCGGTGTGGATTGTGAACTTCGGGGACGTTTCACGGCCAAGCCATGCATGCCCCTTATGCCCACGCCCCATTCCAGTGTCACCCATGCGTGCCCGCACTGCCTGGCAGCCGGCACCTTGAGGAGCCTTTCAACACCCTGCCCCCCTTATATATACTTAAAAAAAAACCCAAGTTTTAGGAGTAGACATGTTTTGTCCAGAGAATCATAATGGAGTTGTACAACACCAAATAGCACAAACCAAGGTACAACTTAGCTAATATATTCACAAATGACTTTTAAACATTGTAAATGATATTTTTTTCAAAAAAAAATATTTTTTTTATTTTTATTTTATTATAAAACGAAAAATACATGGAAAAATAGTAAAGAATAGGAAAATTATTATAAAAATAGGGAAAATAGTGGAAAAAATTTCCATATAATATTTACACATAAAAGAGTTAGTTTTTTTCAAAAAAGTGGGGGGAGGGGGGTTTCCGACCTAACCCAAAACAACCGATGACATTCGACAACTTAGTAAGCTTTGCCCCATACACTTCGCCCCTTGCGGTGTGCTACTAGCATGTTGCTTTGCCGTTCCATTGCTAAAATCCATCAGCCGCCATGAGTGTTGTGATTCCAGACACAACCCGCAACAACCAATGGCAATCAACAACTCAGTAAGCTTTGCAACATGCACTTCACCCCTTGCGGTGCTACTAGCACATTGCTTTGCCGTTCCATTGCTAAAAGCCATCACAGCTGCCACGAGCTTTGTCGCCACCCGATGTAAGACACAACCAACAACAACCGATGGCAATCGAAAACTTAGTAAGCTTCACCCCGTGCACTTCGCCTCTTGCGGTGCTACTCGCACGTTGCTTTGCCGTTTCATTGCCGAAAGCCATTTGCCGCCACAGGCGGGGGTGGACTTACATACATAACCCACAATAACCGATGGCAATCGGCAACTTAGTAAGCTTCGCCCCATACACTTTGCCCCTTGCGGTGCTACTAGCATGTTTCTTTGCCATTCCATTGCTAAAGGCCATCAACCGCCATGAGTGATGTAATGCCACACAACCCGCTACAACCGATGGCAATCGGCAACTTAATAAGCTTCGCCCCGTGCACTTCGCCCCTAGCGGGGCTACTCGCACGTTGCTTTGCCGTTCCACTGCCGAAAGCCATTTGCCGCCACGGGTGGGGGTGGACTTACATACATAACCCACAATAACCGATGGCAATCGGCAACTTAGTAAGCTTCGCCACATACACTTCGCCCCTTGCGGTGCTACTAGCATCTTGCTTTGCCGTTCCATTGCTAAAGGCCATCAACCGCCATGAGTGATGTAATGCCACACAACCCGCAACAACCGATGGCAATCGGCAACTTAATAAACTTCGCCCAGTGCACTTCGCCCCTTGCGGGGCTACTCGC
This sequence comes from Nicotiana noctiflora, assembly GCA_032618575.1. Classification (NCBI taxonomy): domain Eukaryota; kingdom Viridiplantae; phylum Streptophyta; class Magnoliopsida; order Solanales; family Solanaceae; genus Nicotiana; species Nicotiana noctiflora. The sequence continues at coordinate 48,956 of JASVEL010001291.1, read as the reverse complement.
ACGTTGCTTTGCCATTCCATTACCGAAAGCCATTTTCCGCCACCAGCGTTGTCGCTTACCGATTTGGCCGGCGACATCCATTGGCAACCGACAATTGCTAAGCTTTGCCCCATGCGTACGGCACCTTGAGGTGCTACTTGCATGATGCTCCAACTTTTGTTGCCAACGGTCAATGTTTGCCGCAAGCGGTGCGACCCCCGGGCATGCTACGAGCCCGCACGAGTACTTGCCGGCGTGGATTGTGAACTTCGGGGACGTTGCACGGCCAAGCCATGCATGCCCCCTATGCCCACGCCCCATTCCAGCGTCCCCCATGCATTCCCGCACTGCCTGGCAGCCGGCACCTTGAGGTACCTTTCAACACCTCTGCCCCCCTTATATATACTTAAAAAAAAAACCTAAGTTTCAGGAGTAGACATGTTTTGTCCAGAGAATCCTAATGGAGTTGTACAACACCAAATAGCACAAACCAAGGTACAACTTAGCTAATATATTCACAAATGACTTTTAAACATTGTAAATGATATTTTTTACAAAAAAAAATATTTTTTTATTTTTTTTTATTATAAAACGAAAAATACATGGAAAAATAGTAAAAAATAGGAAAATTATTATAAAAATAGGGAAAATAGTGGAAAAAATTTCCATATAATATTTACACATAAAAGAGTTAGTTTGTTTCATAGAAGTGGGGGGAGGGGGGTTTCCGACCTAACCCAAAACAACCGATGGCATTCGGCAACTTAGTAAGCTTTGCCCCGTGCACTTCGCCCCTTGCGGTGTGCTACTAGCATGTTGCTTTGCCGTTCCATTGCTAAAAGCCATCAGCCGCCATGAGTGTTGTGATTCTAGACACAACCCGCAACAACCAATTGCAATCAACAACTTAGTAAGCTTCGCAACATGCACTTCACCCCTTGCGGTGCTACTAGCACATTGCTTTGCCGTTCCATTGCTAAAAGCCATCACAGGCTGCCACGAGCTTTGTCGCCTCCCGATGTTAGACACAACCAACAACAACCGATGGCAATCGACAACTTAGTAAGCTTCGCCCCGTGCACTTCGCCCCTTGCGGTGCTACTCGCACGTTGCTTAGCCATTTCATTGCCGAAAGCCATTTGCCGCCACGGGCGGCGGTGGACTTACATACATAACCCACAACAACCGATGGCAATCGGCAACTTAGTAAGCTTCGCCCCATACACTTCGCCCCTTGCGGTGCTACTAGCATGTTGCTTTGCCGTTCCATTGCTAAAGGCCATCAACCACCATGAGTGATGTAATGCCACACAACCCGCAACAACCGATGGCAATCGGCAACTTAATAAGCTTCGCCCCGTGCACTTCGCCCCTTGCGGGGCTACTCGCACGTTGCTTTGCCGTTCCATTGCCGAAAGCCATTTGCCGCCACGGGCGGGGGTGGACTTACATACATAACCCACAACAATCGATGGCAACCGGCAACTAAGTAAGCTTCGCCACATACACTTCGCCCCTTGCGGTGCTACTAGCATGTTGCTTTGCCGTTCCATTGCTAAAGGCCATCAACCGCCATGAGTGATGTAATGCCACACAACCCATAACAACCGATGGCAATCGGCAACTTAATAAACTTCGCCCAGTGCACTTCGCCCCTTGCGGGGCTACTCGCACGTTGCTTTGTCGTTCCATTGCCGAAAGCCATTTGCCGCCACGAGCGTTATCGCCTACCAATTTGGCCGGCGACATCCATTGGCAACCGGCAATTACTAAGCTTTGCCCCATGCGCACGGCACCTTGAGGTGCTACTTGCATGATGCTTCAACTTCTGTTGCCAACGGTCAATGTTTGCCGCAAGCGGTGCGACCCCCAAGCATGCTACGAGCCCGCACGAGTACTTGCCGGCGTGGATTGTGATCTTCGGGGACGTTGCCCGGCCAAACCATGCATGCCCCCTATGCCCACGCCCCATTCCAGCGTCCCCCATGCGTGCCCGCACAGCCTGGCAGCCGGCACCTTGAGGTGCCTTTCAACACCTCTGCCCCCCTTATATATACTTAAAAAAAAAAAACCCAAGTTTCAGGAGTAGACATGTTTTGTCCAGAGAATCCTAATGGAGTTGTACAACACCAAATAGCACAAACCAAGGTACAACTTAGCTAATATATTCAAAAATGACTTTTAAACATTGTAAATGATAATTTTTACAAAAAAAATATTTTTTTATTTTTATTTTTATTATAAAACGAAAAATACATGGAAAAATAGTAAAAAATAGGAAAATTATTATAAAAATAGGGAAAATAGTGGAAAAAATTTCCATATAATATTTACACATAAAAGAGTTAGTTTTTTTTTATAATAGTGGGGGGAGGGGAGTTTCCGACCTAACCCGCAACAACCGATGGCAATCGACAACTTAATAAGCTTCGCCCCGTGCACTTCGCCCCTTGCGGTGCTACTCGCACGTTGCTTTGCCGTTTCATTGCCGAAAGCCATTTGCCGCCACGGGCGGGGTGGACTTACATACATAACCCACAACAACCGATGGCAATCGGCAACTTAGTAAGCTTCGCCACATAAACTTCGCCCCTTGCAGTGCTACTAGCATGTTGCTTTGCCGTTCCATTGATAAAGGCCATCAACCGCCATGAGTGATGTAATGCCACACAACCCGCAACAACCGATGGCAATCGGTAACTTAATAAGCTTCGCCCTGTGCACTTCGCCCCTTGCGGTGCTACTCGCACGTTGCTTTGCCGTTTCATTACCGAAAGCCATTTGCCGCCACGGGTGGGGGTGGACTTACATACATAACCCACAACAACCGATGGCAATCCGCAACATAGTAAGCTTCGCCCCATACACTTCGCCCCTTGCGGTGCTACTAGCATGTTGCTTTGCCGTTCCATTGCTAAAGGCCATCAACCGCCATGAGTGATGTAATGCCACACAACCCGCAACAACCGATGGCAATCGGCAACTTAATAAGCTTCGCCCGGTGCACTTCGCTCCTTGAGGGGCTACTCGCACGTTGCTTTGCCGTTCCATTGCCGAAAGCCATTTGCTGCCACGGGCGGGGGTGGACTTACATACATAACCCACAACAACCGATGGCAATCGGCAACTTAGTAAGCTTCGCCACATACACTTCGCGCCTTGCGGTGCTACTAGCATGTTGCTTTGCCGTTCCATTGCTAAAGGCCATCAACTGACATGAGTGATGTAATGCCACACAACTCGCAACAACCGATGGCAATCGGCAACTTAATAAACTTCGCCCAGTGCACTTCGCCCCTTGCGGGGCTACTCGCACGTTGCTTTGCCGTTCCATTGCCGAAAGCCATTTGCCGCCACGAGCGTTGTCGCCTACCGATTTGGACGGCGACATCCATTGGGAACCGGCAATTACTAAGCTTTGCCCCATGCGCACGGCACCTTGAGGTGCTACTTGCATGATGCTCCAACTTTTGTTGCCAACGGTCAATGTTTGCCGCAAGCGGTGCGACCCCCAGGCATGCTACGAGCCCGCACGAGTACTTGCCGGCGTGGATTGTGAACTTCGGGGACGTTGCACGGCCAAGCCATGCATGCCCCCTATGCCCACGCCCCATTCCAGCGTCCCCCATGCGTGCCCGCACTGCCTGGCAGCCGGCACCTTGAGGTGCCTTTCAACACCTCTGCCCCCTTATATATACTTAAAAAAAAAAACCCAAGTTTCAGGAGTAGACATGTTTTGTCCAGAGAATCCTAATGGAGTTGTACAACACCAAATAGCACAAACCAAGGTACAACTTAGCTAATATATTCACAAATGACTTTTAAACATTGTAAATGATATTTTTTACAAAAAAAATATTTTTTTATTTTTATTTTTATTATAAAACGAAAAATACATGGAAAAATAGTAAAAAATAGGAAAATTATTATAAAAAAAGGGAAAATAGTGGAAAAAATTTCCATATAATATTTACACATAAAAGAGTTAGTTTTTTTTATAAAAGTGGGGGGAGGGGGGTTTCCGACCTAACCCGCATCAACCGATGGCAATCGGCAACTTAATAAGCTTCGCCCCGTGCACTTCGCCCCTTGCGGTGCTACTCGCACGTTGCTTTGCCGTTTCATTGCCGAAAGCCATTTGCCGCAACGGGCGGGGGTGGACTTACATACATAACCCACAACAACCGATGGCAATCGGCAACTTAGTAAGCTTCGCCCCATACACTTCGCCCTTGCGGTGCTACTAGCATGTTGCTTTGCCGTTCCATTGCTAAAGGCCATCAACCGCCATGAGTGATGTAATGCCACACAACCCGCAACAACCGATGGCAATCGGCAACTTAATAAGCTTCGCCCCGTGCACTTCGCCCCTTGCGGTGCTACTCGCATGTTGCTTTGCCGTTTCATTGCCAAAAGCCATTTGCCGCCACGGGCTGGGGTGGACTTACATACATAACCCAAAATAACCGATGGCAATCGGCAACTTAGTAAGCTTCGCCACATACACTTCGCCCCTTGCGGTGCTACTAGCATGTTGCTTTGCCGTTCCATTGATAAAGGCCATCAACCGCCATGAGTGATGTAATGCCACACAACCCGTAACAACCGATGGCAATCGGCAACTTAATAAGCTTCGCCCTGTGCACTTTGCCCCTTGCGGTGCTACTCGCACGTTGCTTTGCCGTTTCATTGCCGAAAGCCATTTGCCGCCACGGGTGGGGGTGGACTTACATACATAACCCACAACAACTGATGGCAATCGGCAACTTAGTAAGCTTCGTCACATACACTTCGCCCCTTGCGGTGCTACTAGCATGTTGCTTTCCCGTTCCATTGCTAAAGGCCATCAACCGCCATGAGTGATGTAATGCCACACAACCCGCAACAACCGATGGCAATCGGCAATTTAATAAACTTCGCCCAGTGCACTTCGCCCCTTGCGGGGCTACTCGCACGTTGCTTTGCCGTTCCATTGCCGAAAGCCATTTGCCGCCACGAGCGTTGTCGCCTACAGATTTGGCCGGCGACATCCATTGGCAACCGGCAATTACTAAGCTTTGCCCCATGCGCACGGTACCTTGAGGTGCTACTTGCATGATGCTCTAACTTTTGTTGCCAATGGTCAATGTTTGCCGCAAGCGGTGCGACCCCCAGGCATGCTACGAGCCCGCACGAGTACTTGCCGGCGTGGATTGTGAACTTCGGTGACGTTGCACGGCCAAGCCATGCATGCCCCCTATGCCCACGCCCCATTCCAGCGTCCCCCATGCGTGCCCGCACTGCCTAGCAGCCGGCACCATGAGGTGCCTTTCAACACCTCTGCCCCCCTTATATATACTTAAAAAAAAACCCCAAGTTTCAGGAGTAGACATGTTTTGTCCAGAGAATCCTAATGGAGTTGTACAACACCAAATAGCACAAACCAAGGTAAAACTTAGCTAATATATTCAAAAATGACTTTTAAACATTGTAAATGATATTTTTTACAAAAAAAAATATTTTCTTATTTTTATTTTTATTATAAAACGGAAAATACATGGAAAAATAGTAAAAAATAGGAAAATTATTATAAAAATAGGGAAAATAGTGGAAAACATTTCCATATAATATTTACACATAAAAGAGTTAGTTTTGTTTATAATAGTGGGGGGAGGGGAGTTTACGACCTAACCCGCAACAACCGATTGCAATCGGCAACTTAATAAGCTTCGCCCCGTGCACTTCACCCCTTGCGGTGCTACTCGCACGTTGCTTTGCCGTTTCATTGCCGAAAGCCATTTGCTGCCACGTCCGTGGGTGGACTTACATACATAACCCACAACAACCGATGGCAATCGGCAACTTAGTAAGTTTCGCCCCATACACTTCGCCCCTTGCGGTGCTACTAGCATGTTGCTTTGCCGTTCCATTGCTAAAGGCCATCAACCGCCATGAGTGATGTAATGCCACACAACCCGCAACAACCGATGGCAATCGGCAACTTAATAAGCTTCGCCCCGTGCACTTCGCCCCTTGCGGTGCTACTCGCACGTTGCTTTGCCGTTTCATTGCCGAAAGCCATTTGCCGCCACGGGCGGGGGTGGACTTACATACATAACCCACAATAACCGATGGCAATCGGCAAATTAGTAAGCTTCGCCCCATACACTTCGCCCCTTGCGGTGCTACTAGCATGTTGCTTTGCCGTTCCATTGCTAAAGGCCATCAACCGCCATGAGTTATGTAATGCCACACAACCCGCAACAACCGATGGTAATCGGCAACTTAATAAGCTTCGCCCTGTGCACTTCGCCCCTTGCGGTGCTACTCACACGTTGCTTTGCCGTTTCATTGCCGAAAGCCATTTGCCGCCACGAGCGTTGTCGCCTCCCGATTTTGCCCGCAACATCCATTGGAAACCAACACTTACTAAGCTTTGCCCCATGCGCACGGCACCTTGAGGTGCTACTTGCATGATGCTCCATCTTTTGTTGCCAACGGTCTATGTTTGCCGCAAGCGGTGCGACCCCCAGGCATGCTACGAGCCCGCACGAGTACTTGCCGGCGTGGATTGTGAACTTCGGGGACGTTGCACGGCCAAGCCATGCTTGCCCCCTATGCCCACGCCCCATTCCAGCGTCCCCCATGCGTGCCCGCACTGCTTGGCAGCCGGCACCTTGAGGTGCCTTTCAACACCTCTGCCCCCCTTATATATACTGAAAAAAAAAACCCCAAGTTTCAAGAGTAGACATGTTTTGTCCAGAGAATCCTAATGGAGTTGTACAACACCAAATAGCACAAACCAAGGTACAACTTAGCTAATATATTAACAAATGACTTTTAAACATTGTAAATGATATTTTTTTATTTTTATTTTATTAAAAAACGAAAAATACAAGGAAAAATAGTAAAAAATAAGAAAATTATTATACAAATAGGAAAAATAGTGGAAATAATTTCCAATACATCTAGTAATATAATATTACACATAAAAGTGTAATTATGTTTATATAAAATTAACATAACAACTATTTAAAATTACAAAAAAGCAATAAAAAATATATAAAAAATAGGTAAAATACATAATATTTTTGTAAAACCATATGGATGACCAACCACCATTAATCATGAGTAAATTCCATTGTCGCAACCGCTATAAGTGATTCGGACTTAAAACCGCCGGTGCCAACCACCAAGGGTCCGCCAACCGTCACCGGTCGCTACCGCAAACCACTGCTACTTTCCATCACCGCCACCAACGACCACTACCATCATTGCGTTTAGCTAGCACTAGACATTGAGTGGCGTGGAGCAGCGTGGAGACACGTCCTGACCCGTGCCATGGCCATGCACAAAACGTCCTGACCCGTGCCATGGCCATGGCCAACCATGCACTGCCACGTCCGAACATGTGCTATGGCCATGCACCGCCATGCCTTTGGAATAGGATTTGGCCTCTCGAGCGATGCCTTGTGCCCTGCCATGCCTTCTGACCCATTCCATGGCAATGCACTGTCATGGCCTATCACGGCCTGCCACGTCCTGACCAGTGCCACGGCCAAGGCCTGCCACGTCCTGCCACATCCTGACCCGTGCCATGGCCATGCATTGCCATTTCGTTGCTAAAAGCCAACCCCGTGCCATAGCCTGCCATGTCCTGACTCATGCCATGGCCATGCACTGCCATGGCCTGCCACGTCCTGACCCGTGCCATGGCCGTGGCCAACCATGCACTGCCACGTCCTGCCAGGTCGTGACCAGTGCCATGGCCAAGGCCCGCCACGTCCCGACCCGTGCCATGGCCATGCATAGTCGTTCCGTTGCTAAAAGCCTACCCCGTGCCATGGCCATGCACCGCCATGGCCTCCCACGTCCTGACTCATGCCATGGCCATGCACTGCCATGGCCTGCCACATCCTGACCCGTGCCATGGCCGTGGCCAACCATGCACTGCCACGTCCGAACCCGTGTCATGGCCATGCACTGCCATGCCTTTGGAATAGGATTTGGCCTCTCGAGCAATGCCTTGTGCCATGCCATGCCTTCTGACCCGTGCCATGGCCATGAACTGTCATGGCCTATCACGGCCTGCCACGTCCTGACCAGTTCCATGGCCAAGGCCTGCCACGTCCTAACCCGTGCCAAGGCCATGCATTGCCGTTCCGTTGCTAATAGCCTTCCCCGTGCCATGGCCATGCGCTGCCATAGCCTGCCACTTCCTGACTCATGCCATGGCCATGCACTGCCATGGCCTGCCACGTCCTGACCCGTGCCATGGCCGTGGCCAACCATGCACCGCCACATCCGAACCCGTGCCATGGCCATGCACTGCCATGCCATGGGAATAGGATTTGGCCTCTCGATTGATGCCTTGTGCCATGCCATGCCTTCTGACCCATGCCATGGCCTGCCACGTCCTGACCAGTGCCATGGCCAAGGCTTGCCACGTCCTGACCAGTGCCATGGACATGCATTGCCGTTCCGTTGCTAAAAACCTGCCCCGTGCCATGGCCATGCACTGCCATGGCCTGCCATGACCTGTGCCATGGCCATGCACTGCCATGGCCTGCCACGTCCTGACCCGTGCCATGGCCGTGGCCAACCATGCACTGCCATGGCCGTGGCCAACCATGCACTGCCATGGCCGTGGCCAACCATGCACTGCCATGGCCTGCCAGGTCCTGACCAGTGCCATGGCCAAGGCCTGCCACGTCCTGACCCGTGCCATGGCCATGCATTGCCGTTCCACTACTAAAAGCCTGCCCCGTGCCATGGCCATGCACTGCAATGGCCTGCCATGACCCGTGCCATGGCCACGCACTACCATGGCCTGCCACGTCCTGACCCGTGCCATGGCCGTGGACAACCATGCACTGCCATGGCCTGCCACGTCCTGACCAGTGCCATGGCCAAGGCCTGTCACGTCCTGACCCGTGCCATGGCCATGCATTGCCGTTCCGTTGCTAAAAGCCTGCCCCGTGCCATGGCCATGCACTGCCATGGCCTGCCACGTCCTGACTCATGCCATGGCCATGCACTGCCACGGCCTGCCATGGCCTGCCACGTCCTGACCCGTGCCATGGCCGTGGCCAACCATGCACTGCCACGTCCGAACCCGTGCCATGGCCACGCACTGCCATGCTATGGGAATAGGATTTCGCCTCTCGAGCGATGCCTTGTGCCATGCCATGCCTTCTGACCCGTGTCGTGGCCATGCACTACCATGGCCTGCCAGGTCCTGACCAGTGCCATGGCCAAGGCCTGCCACGTCCTGACCCGTGCCATGGCAATGCATTGCCGTTCCGTTGCTAAACTCCTGCCCCGTGCCATGGCCATGCACTGCCATGGCCTGCCATGACCCGTGCCATGGCCACACATTGCCATGGCCTACCACGTTCTAACCCGTGCCATGGCCGTGGCCAACCATGCACTGCCACAACCTGACCCGTGCCATGGCTATGCATTGCCGTTCAGTTGCTAAAAGCCTGCCCCGTGCCATGGCCATGCACTGCCATGGCCTGCCATGACCCGTGCCATGGCCACGCACAACCATGGCCTGGCACGTCCTCACCAGTGCCATGGCCAAGGCCTGCCACGTCCTGACCAGTGCCATGGCCATGCATTGCCATTCCGTTGCTAAAAGCCTACCCCATGCCATGGCCATGCACTGCCATGGCCTGTCATGACCTGTGCCATTGCCACGCACTACCATGGCCTGCAACGTCCTGACCCGTGCCATGGCCGTGGCCAACCATGCACTGCCATGGCCTGCCAGGTCCTGACCAGTGCCATGGCCAAGGCCTGCCACGTCCTGACCTGTGCCATGGCCATGCATTGTCGTTCCGTTGCTAAAAGCCTGCCCCATGCCATGGCCATGCACTACCATGGCCTGGCATGACGCGTGCCATGGCCACGCACTGCCATGGCCTGCCATGTCCTGACCCGTGCGATGGTCGCGGCCAACCATGCACTGCCATGGCCTGCCACGTCCTGACCCGTGCCATGGCCATGCATTGCCGTTCTGTTGCTAAAAGCCTACCCCGTGTCATGGCCATGCACTGTCATGGCCTGCCACGTCCTGACCCGTGCCATTGCCATGGCTAACCATGCACTGCCACGTCCGAACCCGTGCCATGGCCATGCACTGCCATGCCTGTGGAATAGGATTTGGAGCGATGCCTTGAGCCATGCCATGCCTTCTGACCCATGCCATGGCCATGCAATCCGACCCGACCCGCGCCCAAGCCCCAAGTCCAAGTCCAAGTCTTTGATATATATATATATATATATATATATATATATATATATATATATATATATATATATATATATATATATATATATATATATATATATAATAGCACACGTGTCGAAAATCAAAGACATAGTCGGGGCAGGTGCTTTAAGGGTTCAGAAGTGCCTTTCAACACCTCTTCCCCCCTTATATATGCTTAAAAAAAAGCCAAAGTTTCACGAGTATACATGTTTCATCCAGATAATCCTAATGAACGCTTCACTCTTCTGATGTTCGACTATAGCCAGGGCCTGCCACGTCCTGACCAGTGCCATGGCCAGGGCCTGCCACGTCCTGACTCGTGCCATGGCCATGCATTGCCGTTCCGTTGCTAAAGGCCTGCCCCGTGCCATGGCCATGCACTGCCATGTCCTGCCATGACCCGTGCCATGCACACATACTGCCATGGCCTGCCACGTCCTGACCCGTGCCATGGCCGTGGCCAACCATGCACTGCCCTGGCCTGCCACGTCCTGACCAGTGCCATGGCCAAGGCCTGCCACGTCCTGACCCATGCCATGGCCATGCATTGCCATTCGGTTGCTAAAAGCTTACCCCGTGCAATGGCCATGCACTCCCATGGCCTGCCACGTCCTGACCCGTGCCATGGCCACGCACTGCCATGGCCTGCCACGTCCTGACCCGTGCCATGGCCGTGGCCAACAATGCACTGCCATGGCCTGCCACGTCCTGACCAGTTCCATGGCCAAGGCCGGCCACGTCCTGACCCGTGCCATGGCCACGCACTGCCATGGCCTGCCACATCCTGACCCGTGCCATGGCCGTGGCCAGCCATGCACTGCCATGGCCTGCCACGTCCTGACCAGTGCCATGGCCAAGGCCTGCCATGTCCTGACCCGTGCCATGGCCATGCATTGCTGTTCTGTTGCTAAAAGCCTGCCCCGTGCCATGGACATGCACTACCATGGCCTGCCACGTCCTGACTCATGCCATGGCCATGCAATGCCACGGCCTGCCATGGCCTGCCACGTCCTGACCCGTGCCATGGCCGTGGCCAACCATGCACTGCCACGTCCGAACCCGTGCCATGGCCATGCACTGCCATGCCTTGGGAATTGGATTTGGCCTCTCGAGTGATGCCTTGTGCCATGCCATGCCTTCTGACCCGTGCCATGGCCATGCACTGCCATGGCCTGCCAGGTTCTGACCAGTGCCATGGCCAAGGCCTGCCACGTCCTGAACC
>JASVEL010001291.1:0-30000 GCA_032618575.1 Nicotiana noctiflora | reverse complement strand
GCCCCATGCAATTTTCCCCTTGAGGTGCTACTTGCACATTGCTTTGCCGTTCCATTGCAAAAAGCCATCAGACGCCACGAGCTTTGCCGCCTCCCAATGTTAGACACAACCAGCAACACCTGATGGCAATCGACAACTTAGTAAGCTTCGCCCCATGCACATCGCCCCTTTCGGTGCTACTTGCACGATGCTTTGCCGTTCCATTGCTAAAAGCCATCAGTCGTTATGAGCATAGTCGCATCGCGATGTTTTGCCAGACACAACCCGCAACAATCGATGGCAATCGGCAACTTAGTAAGCTTCGCTCCATACACTTTGCCCCTTGCAGTGCCACTAGCATGTTGCTTTGCCGTTTCATTGCTAAAAGCCATCAGCCGCCACAAGCGTTGTCACCTCCCGATATTAGACCTAACCCACAACAACCGATGGCAATCGACAATTTAGTAAGCTCCGCCACATACACTTTGCCCCTTGCGGTGCTACTAGCATGTTGCTTTGCCATTAAATTGCTAAAAGCCATCAGCCGCCAGGAGTGATGTTTTGCCAGACACAACCCGCAACAACCGATGGCAATCGGCAACTTAGTAAGCTTCGCCCCATACACTTCGCCCTTGCGGTGCTACTAGCATGTTGCTTTGCCGTTCCATTGCTAAAAGCCATCAGCCGCCACGAGTTATGTTATGCCAGACACAACCCGCAACAACCGATGGCAATCGGGAACTTAGTAAGCTTCACCCCATACACTTTGCCCCTTGAGGTGCTACTAGCATGTTGCTTTGCCGTTCCATTTCTAAAAGCCATCAGCCGCCACAAGCGTTGTCGCCTCCAGATGTTAGACCTAACCCACAATAACCGATGGCAATCGACAACTTAGTAAGCTCCGCCACATACACTTCGCCCCTTGCGGTGCTACTAGCATGTTGCTTTGCTGTTCTATTGCTAAAAGCCATCAGCCGCCACAAGTGATGTTATGCCGGACACAACCCGCAACAACCGATGGCAATCGGCAACTTAGTAAGCTTCACCCCATACACTTCGCCCCTTGCGGTGCTACTAGCATGTTGCTTTGCCGTTCCATTACTAAAAGCCATCAGCCTCCATGAGTGATGTTTTGCCAGACACAACCCGCAGCAACCGAATGGCAATCGGAAACTTAGTAAGCTTCGCTTCATACACTTCGCCCCTTGCGGTGCTACTAGCATGTTGCTTTGCCGTTCCATTGTTAAAAGCCATCAGCCGCCACAAGCGTTGTCGCCTCCCAATGTTAGACCTAACCCACAACAACCGATGGCAATCGACAACTTAGTAAGCTCCGCCACATACACTTCGCCCCTTGCGGTGCTACTAGCATGTTGCTTTGCCGTTCCATTGCTAAAAGCCATCAGCCGCCATGAGTGATGTTTTGCCAGGACACAACCCGCAACAACCGATGGCAATCGGCAAGTTAGTAAGCTTCGCCCCATACACTTCGCCCCTTGCGGTGCTACTAGCATGTTGCTTTGCCGTTCCATTGCTAAAATCCATCAGCCGCCACGAGTGATGTTATGCCAGACATAACCCGCAACAACCGATGGCAATCGGCAACTAATTAAGCTTCGCCCCATACACTTCGCCCCTTGCGGTGCTACTAGCATGTTGCTTTGCCGTTCTATTGCTAAAAGCCATCAGCCGCCATGAGTGATGTTATGCCAGGACACAACCCGCAACAACCGATGGCAATCGGCAAGTTAGTAAGCTTCGCCCCATACACTTCGCCCCTTGCGGTGCTACTAGCATCTTGCTTTGCCGTTCCATTGCTAAAAGCCATCAGCCGCCACGAGTGATGTTATGCCAGGACACAACCCGCAACAACCGATGGCAATCGGCAACTTAGTAAGCTTCGCCCCATACACTTCGCCCCTTGCGGTGCTACTAGCATCTTGCTTTGCCGTTCCATTGCTAAAAGCCATCAGCCGCCACGAGTGATGTTATGCCAGACACAACCCGCAACAACCGATGGCAATCGGCAACTTAGTAAGCTTCTCCCCCTACACTTTGCCCCTTGCGGTGCTACTAGCATGTTGCTTTGCCGTTCCATTGCTAAAATCCATCAGCCGCCACGAGTGATGTTATGCCAGACACAACCCGCAACAACCGATGGCAATCGGCAACTAAGTAAGCTTCGCCCCATACACTTCGCCCCTTGCGGTGCTACTAGCATGTTGCTTTTCCATTCCATTGCTAAAAGCCATCAGCCGCCACAAGCATTGTCGCCTCCCGATGTTAGACCTAACCCACAACAACCGATGGAAATCGACAACTTAGTAAGCTCCGCCACATATACTTTGCCCCTTGCGGTGCTACTAGCATGTTACTTTGCCGCTCCATTGCTAAAAGCCATCAGCCGCCATGAGTGATGTTATGCCAGACACAACCCGCAACAACCGATGGCAATCGACAACTTAGTAAGCTTCGCCCCATACACTTCGCCCCTTGCGGTGCTACTAGCATGTTGCTTTGCCGTTCTATTGCTAAAAGCCATCAGCCGCCACGAGTCATGTTATGCCAGACACAACCCGCAACAACCGATGGAAATCGGCAACTTAGAAAGATTCGCCCCATACACTTCGCCCCTTGCGGTGCTACTAGCATGTTGCTTTGCCGTTCCATTGCGAAAAGCCATCAGCCGCCACAAGCGTTGTTGCCTCCCGATGTTAGACCTAACCCACAACAACCGATGGCAATCGAAACTTAGTAAGCTCCGCCACATACACTTCGCCCCTTGCGGTGCTACTAGCATGTTGCTTTGCCGTTCCATTGCTAAAATCCATCAGCCGCCTTGAGTGATTTTATGCCAAACACAACCAGCAACAACCGATGGCAATCGGCAACTTAGTAAGCTTCGCCCCATACACTTCGCCCTTGCGGTGCTACTAGCATGTTGCTTTGCCGTTCCATTGCTAAAAGCCATCAGCCGCCACAAGCGTTGTTATGCCAGACACAACTCGCAACAACCGATGGCAGTCGGCAAATTAGTAAGCTTCGCCCCATACACTTCGCCACTTGAGGTGCTACTAGCATGTTGCTTTGCCGATCCATTGCTAAAATCCATCAGCCACCACGAGTAATGTTATGCCAGACACAACCAGCAACAACCGATGGCAATCGGCAACTTAGTAAGCTTCGCCCTATACACTTTGCCCCTTGCGGTGCTACTAGCATGTTGCTTTGCCGTTCCATTGCTAAAAGCCATCAGCCGCCACGAGTGATGTTTTTCCAGACACAACCTGCAACAACCGATGGCAATCGTCAACTAAGTAAGCTTCGCTCCATACAATTTGCCCCTTGCGGTGCTACTAGCATTATGCTTTGCCGTTCCATTGCTAAAAGCCATCAGCCGCCACGAGCGTTGTCGCCTCCCGATGTTAGACCTAACCCACAACAACCGATGGCAATCGACAACTTAGTAAGCTCCGCCCCATACACTTCGCCCCTTGCGGTGCTACTAGCATGTTTCTTTGCCGTTCCATTGCTAAAAGCCATCAGCCGCCACGAGTGATGTTTTTCCAGACACAACCCGCAACAACCGATGGCAATTGGCAACTTAGTAAGCTTCGCTCCATACACTTCGCCCCTTGCGCTGCTACTAGCATGTTTCTTTGCCGTTCCATTACTAAAAGCCATCAGCCGCCATGAGTGATGTTTTGCCAGACACAACCCGCAACAACCGAATGGCAATCAGAAACTTAGTAAGCTTCGCTTCATACACTTCGCCCCTTGCGGTGCTACTAGCATGTTGCTTTGCCGTTCCATTGCTAAAAGCCATCAGCCGCCACCAGCGTTGTCGCCTTCCAATGTTAGACCTAACCCACAACAACCGATGGCAATCGACAACTTAGTAAGCTCCGCCTCATACACTTCGCCCCTTGCGGTGCTACTAGCATGTTGCTTTGCCGTTCCATTGCTAAAAGCCATCAGCCGCAATGAGTGATGTTTTGCCAGACACAACCTGCAACAACCGATGGCAATCGGCAAGTTAGTAAGCTTCGCCCCATACACTTCACCCCTTGCGGTGCTACTAGCATGTTCCTTTGCCGTTCCATTGCTAAAATCCATCAGCCGCCACGAGTGATGTTAGGCCAGACACAACCCGCAACAACAGATGGCAATCGGCAACTAATTAAGCTTCGCCCCATACACTTTACCCCTTGCGGTGCTACTAGCATGTTGCTTTGCCTTTTTATTGCTAAAAGCCATCAGCCGCCATGAGTGATGTTATGCCAGAACAACCCGCTACAACCGATGGCAATCGGCAAGTTAGTAAGCTTCGCCCCAGACACTTCGCCCCTGCGGTGCTACTAGCATGTTGCTTTGCCGTTCCATTGCTAAAATCCATCAGCCGCCACGAGTGATGTTATGCCAGACACAACCCGCAACAACCGATGTCAATCGGCAACTAAGTAAGCTTCGCCCCATACACTTCGCCCCTTGCGGTGCTACTAGCATGTTGCTTTTCCGTTCCATTGCTTAAAGCCATCAGCCGCCACAAACATTGTCGCCTCCCGATGTTAGACCTAACCCACAACAACCGATGGAAATCGACAACTTAGTAAGCTCCGCCACATACACTTTGCCCCTTGCGGTGCTACTAGCATGTTACTTTGCCGCTCCATTGCTAAAAGCCATCAGCCGCCATGAGTGATGTTATGCCAGACACAACCCGCAACAACCGATGGCAATCGACAACTTAGTAAGCTTCGCCCCATACACTTCGCCCCTTGCGGTGCTACTAGCATGTTGCTTTGCCGTTCCATTGCTAAAAGCCATCAGCCGCCACGAGTGATGTTATGCCAGACACAACCCGCAACAACCGATGGCAATCGGCAACTTAGAAAGATTCGCCCCATACACTTTGCCCCTTGCGGTGCTACTAGCATGTTGCTTTGCCATTCCATTGCGAAAAGCCATCAGCCGCCACAAGCGTTGTTGCCTCCCGATGTTAGTCCTAACCCACAACAACCGATGGCAATCGACAACTTAGTAAGCTCCGCTACATACACTTCGCCTCTTGCGGTGCTACTAGCATGTTGCTTTGTCGTTCCATTGCTAAAATCCATCAGCCGCCATGAGTGATGTTATGCCAGACACAACCAGCAACAACCGATGGCAATCGGTAACTTAGTAAGCTTCGCCCCATACACTTCGCCCCTTGCGGTGCTACTAGCATGTTGCTTTGCCGTTCCATTGCTAAAAAGCCATCAGCCGCCATGAGTGATGTTATGCCAGACACAACCCGCAACAACCGATGGCAGTCGGCAACTTAGTAAGCTTCGCCCCATACACTTCGCCACTTGAGGTGCTACTAGCATGTTGCTTTGCTGTTCCATTGCTAAAAGCCATCAGCCACCACGAGTGATGTTATGCCAGACACAACCAGCAACACCCGATGGCAATTGGCAACTTAGTAAGCTTCGCCCCATACACTTTTCCCCTTGCGGTGCTACTAGCATGTTGCTTTGCCGTTCCATTGCTAAAAGCCATCAGCCGCCACGAGTGATGTTTTGCCAGACACAACCCGCAACAACCGATGGCAATCGCCAACTAAGTAAGCTTCGCTCCATACACTTTGCCCCTTGCGGTGCTACTAGCATGTTGTTTTGCTGTTCAATTGCTAAAAGCCATCAGCCGCCACAAGCGTTGTCGCCTCTCGATGTTAGAACTAACCCACAACAACCGATGGCAATCGACAACTTATTAAGCTCCGCCCCATAGACTTCGCCCCATGCGGTGCTACTAGCATGTTTCTTTGCCGTTCCACTGCTAAAAGCCATCAGCCGCCACGAGTGATGTTTTGCCAGACACAACCCGCAACAACCGATGGCAATTGGCAACTTAGTAAGCTTCGCTCCATACACTTCGCCCCTTGCAGTGCTACTAGCATGTTGCTTTGCCGTTCCATTGCTAAAACCAATCAGCCGCCACAAGCATTATCGTCTCGCGATGTTAGACCTAACCCACAACAACCGATGGCAATCGACAACTAAGTAAGCTTCGCCCCATACAGTTTGCCCCTTGCGGTGCTACTAGCATGTTGCTTTTCCGTTCCATTGCTTAAAGCCATCAGCCGCCACAAGCATTGTCGCCTCCCGATGTTAGACCTAACCCACAACAACCGATGGAAATCGACAACTTAGTAAGCTCCGCCACATACACTTTGCCCCTTGCGGTGCTACTAGCATGTTACTTTGCCGCTCCATTGCTAAAAGCCATTAGCCGCCATGAGTGATGTTATGCCAGACACAACCCGCAACAACCGATGGCAATCGACAACTTAGTAAGCTCCGCCCCATACACTTCGCCCCTCGCGGTGCTACTAGCATGTTGCTTTGCCGTTCCATTGCTAAAAGCCATCAGCCGCCACGAGTGATGTTATGCCAGACACAACCCACAACAACCGATGGCAATCGGCAAGTTAGAAAGATTCGCCCCATACACTTCGCCCCTTGCGGTGCTACTAGCATGTTGCTTTGCCGTTCCATTGCGAAAAGCCATCAGCCGCCACAAGCGTTGTTGCCTCCCGATGTTAGACCTAACCCACAACAACCGATGGCAATCGACAACTTAGTAAGCTCCGCCACATACACTTCGCCTCTTGCGGTGCTACTAGCATGTTGCTTTGTCGTTCCATTGCTAAAATCCATCAGCCGCCATGAGTGATGTTATGCCAGACACAACCAGCAACAACCGATGGCAATCGGTAACTTAGTAAGCTTCGCCCCATACACTTCGCCCCTTGCGGTGCTACTAGCATGTTGCTTTGCCGTTCCATTGCTAAAAGCCATCAGCCGCCATGAGTGATGTTATGCCAGACATAACCCGCAACAACCGATGGCAGTCAGCAACTTAGTAAGCTTCGCCCCATACACTTCGCCACTTGAGGTGCTACTAGCATGTTGCTTTGCCGTTCCATTGCTAAAAGCCATCAGCCACCACGAGTGATGTTATGCCAGACACAACCAGCAACACCCGATGGCAATCGGCAACTTAGTAAGCTTCGCCCCATACACTTTTCCCCTTGCGGTTCTACTAGCATGTTGCTTTGCCGTTCCATTGCTAAAAGCCATCAGCCGCCACGAGTGATGTTTTGCCAGACACAACCCGCAACAACCGATGGCAATCGTCAACTAAGTAAGCTTCGCTCCATACACTTTGCCCCTTGCGGTGCTAGTAGCATGTTGCTTTGCCGTTCCATTGCTAAAAGCCATCAGCCGCCACAAGCGTTGTCGCCTCTCGATGTTAGAACTAACCCACAACAACCGATGGCAATCGACAACTTAGTAAGCTCCGCCCCATACACTTCGCCCCTTGCGGTGCTACTAGCATGTTTCTTTGCCGTTCCATTGCTAAAAGCCATCAGCCGCCACAAGTGATGTTTTGCCAGACACAACCCAGAACAACCGATGGCAATTGGCAACTTAGTAAGCTTCGCTCCATACACTTCGCCCCTTGCAGTGATACTAGCATGTTGCTTTGCCGTTCCATTGCTAAAACCAATCAGCCGCCACAAGCGTTATCGCCTCGCGATGTTAGACCTAACCTACAACAACCGATGGCAATCGACAACTTAGTAAGCTTCGCCACATACACTTTGCCCCTTGCGGTGCTACTAGCATGTTGCTTTGCCGTTCCATTTCTAAAAGCCATCAGCCGCCATGAGTGATGTTTTGCCAGACACAACCCACAACAACCGATGGCAATCGGCAACTTAGTAAGCTTCGCCCCATACACTTCGCCCCTGCGGTGCTACTAGCATGTTGCTTTGCCGTTCCATTGCTAAAAGCCATCAGCCGCCACAAGCGTTGTCGCCAGACACAACCCGCAACAACCGATGGCAATCGGCAACTTAGTAAGCTTCGCCCCATACACTTTGCCCCTTGCGGTGCTACTAGCATGTTGCTTTGCCATTCCATTGCTAAAAACCATCAGCCGCCACAAGCGTTGTCGCCTCCCGATGTTAGATCTAACCCACAACAACCGATGGCAATCGACAACTTAGTAAGCTCCGCCACATACATTTCGCCCCTTGCGGTGCTACTAGCATGTTGCTTTGCCGTTCCATTGCTAAAAGCCATCAGCCGCCATGAGTGATGTTTTACCAGACACAACCCGCAACAACCGATGGCAATCGACAACTTTGTAAGCTTCGCCCCATACACTTCGCCCCTTGCGGTGCTACTAGCATGTTGCTTTGCCGTTCCATTGCTAAAAGCCATCAGCCGCCACGAGGGATGTTACGCCAGACACAACACGCAAGAACCGATGGCAATCGGCAACTTAGTAAGCTTCACCCCATACACTTCGCCCCTTGCGTAGCTACTAGCATGTTGCTTTGCTATTCCATTGCTAAAAGCCATCAGCTGCCACAAGCATTGTCGCCTCCCGATGTTAGACCTAACCCACAACAACCGATGGCAAACGACAACTTAGTAAGCTCCGCCACATACACTTCGCCCCTTGCGGTGCTACTAGCATGTTGCTTTGCCGTTCCATTGCTAAAAGCCATTAGCCGCCATGAGTGATGTTATGCCAGACACAACCCGCAACAACCGATGGCAATCAGCAACTTAGTAAGCTTCGCCCCTTGCGGTGCTACTAGCATGTTGCTTTTCCGTTCCATTGCTAAAAGCCATCAGCCGCCACGAGTGATGTTTTGTCAGACACAACCCGCAACAACCGATGGCAATCGGCAACTTAGTAAGCTTCACTCCATACACTTTGCCCCTTGCGGTGCGACTAGCATGTTGCTTTGCCGTTCCATTGCTAAAAGCCATCAGCCGCCACACGCGTTGTCACCTCCCGATGTTAGACCTAACCCACAACAACCGATGACAATCAATAACTTAGTAAGCTCCGCCACATACACTTCGCCCCTTGCGGTGCTACTAGCATGTTGCTTTGCGGTTCCATTGCTAAAAGCCATCACCCGCCATGAGTGATGTTATGCCAGACACAACCCGCAACAACCGATGGCAATCGGCAACTTAGTAAGCTTCGCCCTATACACTTCGCCACTTGCGGTGCTACTAGCATGTTGCTTTGCCGTTCCATTGCTAAAAGCAGTCAGCCGCCACGAGTGATGTTATGCCAGACACAACCAGCAACAACCGATGGCAATCGGCAACTTAGTAAGCTTCGCCCCATACACTTTGCCCCTTGCGGTGCTACTAGCATGTTGCTTTGCCGTTCCATTGCAAAAAGCCATCAGCCGCCACGAGTGATATTTTGCCAGACACAACCCGCAACAACCGATGGCAATCGTCAACTAAGTAAGCTTCGCTCCATTCACTTTGCCCCTTGCGGTGCTAGTAGCATGTTGCTTTGCCGTTCCATTGCTAAAAGCCATCAGCCGCCACGAGCGTTGTCGCCTCCCGATGTTAGACCTAACCCACAACAACCGATGGCAATCGACAACTTAGTAAGCTCCGCCCCATACACTTCGCCCCTTGCGGTGCTACTAGCATGTTGCTTTGCCGTTCCATTGCTAAAAGCCATCAGCCGCCATGAGTGATGTTATGCCAGACACAACCCGCAACAACCGATGGCAATCTGCAACTTAGTAAGCTTCGCCCTATACACTTCGCCACTTGAGGTGCTACTAGCATGTTGCTTTGCCGTTCCATTGCTAAAAGCCATCAGCCGCCACGAGTGATGTTTTGCCAGACACAACCCGCAACAACCGATGGCAATCGTCAACTAAGTAAGCTTTGCTCCATACACTTTGCCCCTTGCGGTGCTAGTAGCATGTTGCTTTGCCGTTCCGTTGCTAAAAGCCATCAGCCGCCACAAGCATTGTCGCCTCCCGATGTTAGACCTAACCCACAACAACCGATGGCAATCGACAACTTAGTAAGCTCCGCCCCATACACTTCGCCCCTTGAGCTACTACTAGCATGTTTCTTTGCCGTTCCATTGCTAAAAGCCATCAGCCGCCATGAGTGATGTTTTGCCAGACACAACCCGCAACAACCGATGGCAATCGGCAACTTAGTAAGCTTCGCTCCATACACTTCTCCCCTTGCGGTGCTACGAGCATATTGCTTTGCCGTTCCATTGCTAAAAGCCATCAGCCGCCACAAGCGTTATCGCCTCCCGATGTTAGAACTAACCCACAACAACCGATGGCAATCGACAACTTAGTAAGCTCCGCCACATACACTTCGCCCCTTGCGGTGCTACTAGCATGTTGCTTTGCCGTTCCATTGCTAAAAGCCATCAGCCGCCATGAGTGATGTTTTGCCAGGACACAACCCACAACAACCGATGGCAATCGACAACTTAGTAAGCTTCGCCCCATACACTTCGCCCCTTGCGGTGCTACTAGCATGTTGCTTTGCCGTTCCATTACTAAAAGCCATCAGCCGCCACGAGTGATGTTATTCCAGACACAACCCGCAACAACCGATGGCAATCGGCAACTTAGTAAGCTTCGCCCCATACACTTCGCCCTTGCGGTGCTACTAGCATGTTGCTTTGCCGTTCCATTGCTAAAAGCCATCAGCCGCCACAAGCGTTGTCGCCTCCCGATGTTAGATCTAACCCACAACAACCAATGGCAATCGACAACTTAGTAAGCTCCGCCACATACACTTCGCCCCTTGCGGTGCTACTAGCATGTTGCTTTGCCGTTCCATTGCTAAAATCCATCAGCCGCCATGAGTGATGTTTTGCCAGACGAATCCCGCAACAACCGATGGCAATCGGCAACTTAGTAAGCTTCGCCCCATACACTTCGCCCCTGCGGTGCTACTAGCATGTTGCTTTGCCGTTCCATTGCTAAAAGCCATTAGCCGCCATGAGGGATGTTATGCCAGACACAACTCGCAACAACCGATGGCAATCGGCAACTTAGTAAGCTTCACCCCATACACTTCGCCCCTTTCGTAGCTACTAGCAAGTTGCTTTGCCGTTCCATTGCTAAAAGCCATCAGCCGCCACGAGTGATGTTTTGCCAGACACAACACGCAACAACCGATGGCAATCGGCAACTTAGTAAGCTTCACTACATACACTTCGCCCATTACGGTGCTACTAGCATGTTGCTTTGCCGTTCCATAGCTAAAAGCCATCAGCCGCCACAAGCGTTGTCGCCTCCCTATGTTAGACCTAACCCACAACAACCAATGGCAATCGATAACTTAGTAAGATCCGCCACATACACTTCGCCCCCTGCGGTGCTACTAGCATGTTGCTTTGCAGTTCCATTGCTAAAAGCCATCAGCTGCCATGAGTAATGTTTTGCCAGACACAATCCGCAACAACCGATGGCAATCGGCAACTTAGTAAGCTTCGCCCCATACACTTCGCCCCTTGCGGTGCTACTAGCATGTTGCTTTGCCGTTCCATTGCTAAAAGCCATCAGCCGCCACGAGTGATGTTATGCCAGACACAACCCGCAAAAACCGATGGCAATCGGCAACTTAGTAAGCTTCGCCCCATACACTTAGCCCCTTGCGGTGCTACTAGCATGTTGCTTTGCCGTACCATTGCTAAAAGCCATCAGCCGCCACAAGCGTTGTCGCCTCATGATGTTAGACCTAACCCACAACAACCGATGGCAATCAACAACTTAGTAAGCTCCGCCACATACACATTGCCCCTTGCGGTGCTACTAGCATGTTGCGTTGCCGTTCTATTGCTAAAAGCCATCAGCCGCCATGAGTAATGTTATGCCAGACACAACCCGCAACAACCGATGGCAATCGGCAGCTTAGTAAGCTTCGCCGGATACACTTCGCCCCTTGCGGTGCTACTAGCATGTTGCCTTGCCGTTCCATTGCTAAAAGCCATCAGCCGCCACGAGTGATGTTATGCTAGACACAACCCACAACAACCGATGGCAATCGGCAACTTAGTAAGCTTCGCCCCCTACACTTTGCCCCTTGCGGTGCTACTAGCATGTTGCTTTGCCGTTCCATTGCTAAAAGCCATCAGCCGCCACAAGCGTTGTTGCCTCCCGATGTTAGACCTAACCCACAACAACCGATGGCAATCGACAACTTAGTAAGCTCCGCCTCATACACTTCCCCCCTTGCGGTGCTACTAGCATGTTGCTTTGCCGTTCCATTACTAAAAGCCATCAGCCGCCAAGAGTGATGTTATGCCAGACACAACCAGCAACAACCGATGGCAATCGGCAAATTAGTAAGTTTCGCCCCATACACTTTGCCCCTTGCGGTGCTACTAGCATGTTGCTTTGCCGTTCCATTGCTAAAAGCCATCAGCCACCACGAGTGATGTTTTGCCAGACACGACCCACAACAACCGATGGCAATCGGCAACTTAGTAAGCTTCGCTCCATACACTTTGCCCCTTGCGGTGCTACTAGCATGTTGCTTTGCCGTTTCATTGCTAAAAGCCATCAGCCGCCACAAGCGTTGTCGCCTCCCGATGTTAGACCTAACCCACAATAACCGATGGAAATCGACAACTTAGTAAGCTCCACCACATACACTTCGCCCCTTGCGGTGCTATTAGAATGTTGCTTTGCCGTTCCCTAGCTAAAAGCCATCAGCCGCCATGAGTGATGTTTTGCCAGAACACAACCCACAACAACCGATGGCAATCGGCAACTTAGTAAGCTTCGCCCCATACACTTCGCCCCTTGCGGTGCTACTAGCATGTTGCTTTGTCGTTCCATTGCTAAAAGCCATCAGCCGCCACGAGTGATGTTATGCCAGAGACACAACCCGCAACAACCGATGGCAATCGGCAACTTAGTAAGCTTCGCCCCATACGCTTCGCCCCTTGTGTTGCTACTAGCATGTTGCTTTGCCGTTCCATTGCTAAAAGCCATCAGCCGCCACAAGCGTTGTCGCCTCCCGATATTAGACCTAACCCACAACAACCGATGGCAATCGAAATCTTAGTAAGCTCCGCCACATACACTTCGCCCTTTGCGGTGCTACTAGCATGTTGCTTTGCCGTTCCATTGCTAAAAGCCATCAGCCGCCATGAGTGATGTTATGCCAGACACAACCCGCAACAACCGATGGCAATCGGCAACTTAGTAAGCTTCGCCCCATACACTTCGCCCCTTGCGGTGCTACTAGCATGTTGCTTTGCCGTTCCATTGCTAAAAGCCATCAGCCGCCACGAGTGATGTTATGCCAGACACAACCCGCAACAATGGCAATCGGCAACTTAGTAAGCTTCGCCCCCTACACTTTGCCCCTTGCGGTGCTACTAGCATGTTGCTTTGCCGTTCCATTGCTAAAAGCCATCAGCCGCCACAAGCGTTCTTGCCTCCCGATGTTAGACCTAACCCACAACAACCAATGGCAATCGACAACTTAGTAAGCTCCGCCACATACACTTCCCCCCTTGCGGTGCTACTAGCATGTTGCTTTGCCGTTCAATTGCTAAAAGCCATCAGCCGCCAAGAGTGATGTTATGCCAGACACAACCAGTAACAACCGATGGCAATCAGCAAATTAGTAAGCTTCGCCCCATACACTTTGCCCCTTGCGGTGCTACTAGCATGTTGCTTTGCCGTTCCATTGCTAAAAGCCATCAGCCGCCATGAGTGATGTTATGCCAGACACAACCCGCAACAACCGATGGAAATCGGCAACTTAGTAAGCTTCGCCCCATACACTTCGCCCCTTGCGGTGCTACTTGCATGTTGCTTTGCCGTTCCATTGCTAAAAGCCATCAGCCACCACGAGTGATGTTTTGCCAGACATAACCCACAACAACCGATGGCAATCGGCAACTTAGTAAGCTTCGCTCCATACACTTCGCCCCTTGCGGTGCTACTAGCATGTTGCTTTGCCGTTCCATTGCTAAAAGCCATCAGCCGCCACAAGCGTTGTCGCCTCCCGATGTTAGACCTAACCCACAATAACCGATGGCAATCGACAACTTAGTAAGCTCCGCCACATACACTTTGCCCCTTGCGGTGCTACTAGCATGTTGCTTTGCCGTTCCATAGCTAAAAGCCATCAGCCGCCATGAGTGATGTTTTGCCAGAGACAACCCACAACAACCGATGGCAATCGAAAACTTAGTAAGCTCCGCCACATACATTTTGCCCTTTGCGGTGCTACTAGCATGTTGCTTTTCCGTTCCATTGCTAAAAGCCATCAGCCGTCACGAGTGATGTTATGCCAGACACAACCCGCAACAACCGATGGCAATCGGCAACTTAGTAAGCTTCGCCCCATACACTTCGCCCCTCGCGGTGCTACTAGCATGTTGCTTTGCCGTTCCATTGCTAAAAGCCATCAGCCGCCACGAGTGATGTTATGCCAGACACAACCCGCAACAACCGATGGCAATCGGCAACTTAGTAAGCTTCGCCCCATACACTTCGCCCCTAGCGTTGCTACTAGCATGTTGCTTTGTCGTTCCATTGCTAAAAGCTATCAACCGCCACAAGTGTTGTCGCCTCCCGATATTAGACCTAATCCACAACAACCGATGGCAATCGACAACTTAGGAAGCTCCGCCACATACACTTTGCCCTTGCGGTGCTACTAGCATGTTGCTTTGCCGTTCCATTGCTAAAAGCCATCAGCCGCCATGAGTGATGTTATGCCGCACACAACCCGCAACAACCGATGGCAATTGGCAACTTAGTAAGCTTTGCCCCATACACTCCGCCCCTTGCGGTGCTACTAGCATGTTGCCTTGCCGTTCCATTGCCAAAAGCCATCAGCCGCCACGGGCGGGGGTGGACTTACATACACAACCCGCAACAACCGATGGCAATCGGCAACATAGTAAGCTTCGCCCCATACACTTCGCCCCTTGCGGTGCTACTAGCATGTTGCTTTGCCGTTCCATTGCTAAAAGCCATCAGCCGCCACGAGCGTTGTTGCCTCCCGATGTTAGACCTAACCCACAACAACCGATGGCAATCGACAACTTAGTAAGCTCCGCCCCATACACTTCCCCCCTTGCGGTGCTACTAGCATGTTGCTTTGCCGTTCCATTGCTAAAAGCCTTCAGCCGCCAAGAGTGATGTTATGCAAGACACAACCAGCAACAACCGATGGCAATCGGAAAATTAGTAAGCTTCGCCCCATACACTTTGCCCCTTGCGGTGCTACTAGCATGTTGCTTTGTCGTTCCATTGCTAAAAGCCATCAGCCGCAATGAGTGATGCTATGCCAGAGACACAACCCGCAACAACCGATGGCAATCGGCAACTTAGTAAGCTTCGCCCCATACACTTCGCCCCTTGCGGTGCTACTAGCATGTTGCTTTGCCGTTCCATTGCTAAAAGCCATCAGCCGTCACGAGTGATGTTATGCCAGACACAACCCACAACAACCGATGGCAATCGGCAACTTAGTAAGCTTCGCCCCATACACTTCGCCCCTTGCGGTGCTACTAGCATGTTGCTTTGCCGTTCCATTGCTAAAAGCCATCAGCCGCCACGAGCGTTGTCGCCTCCCGATGTTAGACCTAACCCACAACAACCGATGGCAATCGACAACTTAGTAAGCTCCGCCACATACACTTCGCCCCTTGCGGTGCTACTAGCATGTTGCTTTGCCGTTCCATTGCTAAAAGTCATCAGCCGCCATGAGTGATGTTTTACCAGACACAACCTGCACCAACCGATGGCATTCGGCAACTTAGTAAGCTTCGCCCCATACACTTCGCCCCTTGCGGTGCTACTAGCATGTTGCTTTGCCGTTCCATTGCTAAAAGCCATCAGCCGCCACGAGCGTTGTCGCCTCCCGATGTTAGACCTAACCCACAACAACCGATGGCAATCGACAACTTAGTAAGCTCCGCCACATACACTTCGCCCCTTGCGGTGCTACTAGCATGTTGCTTTGCCGTTCCATTGCTAAAAGTCATCAGCCGCCATGAGTGATGTTTTGCCAGACACAACCTGCACCAACCGATGGCATTCGGCAATTTAGTAAGCTTCGTCCCATACACTTCGCCCCTTGCGGTGCTACTAGCATGTTGCTTTGCCGTTCCATTGCTAAAAGCCATCAGCAGCCACAAGTGTTATCGCCTCCCGATGTTAGACCTAACCCATAACAACCGATGGCAATCGACAACTTAGTAAGCTCCGCCACATACACTTCGCCCCTTGCGGTGCTACTAGCATGTTTCTTTGCCGTTCCATTGCTAAAAGCCATCAGCCTCCATGAGTGATGTTTTGCCAGACACAACCCGAAACAACCGATGGCAATCGGCAACTTAGTAAGCTTCGCCCCATACACTTCGCCCCTTGCGGTGCTACTAGCATGTTGCTTTGCCGTTCCATTGCTAAAAGCCATCAGCCGCCACGAGGGATGTTATGCCAGACACAACACGCAACAACCGATGGCAATCGGCAACTTAGTAAGCTTCACCCCATACACTTTGCCCCTTGCGGTGCTACTAGCATGTTGCTTTGCCGTTCTATTGCTAAACGCCATCAGCCGCCACAAGCGTTGTCGCCTCCCGATGTTAGACCTAACCCACAACAACCGATGGCAATCGGAAATTTAGTAAGCTTCGCCCCATACACTTCGCCCCTTGCGGTGCTACTAGCATGTTGCTTTGCCGTTCCATTGCTAAAAGCCATCAGCCGTCACGAGTGATGTTATGCCAGACACAACCCGCAACAACCGATGGCAATCGGCAACTTAGTAAGCTTCGCCCCATACACTTCGCCCCTCGCGGTGCTACTAGCATGTTGCTTTGCCGTTCCATTGCTAAAAGCCATCAGCCGCCACAAGCGTTGTCGCCACCCGATGTTTGACACAAAC
Organism: Nicotiana noctiflora; assembly: GCA_032618575.1. Taxonomy (NCBI): domain Eukaryota; kingdom Viridiplantae; phylum Streptophyta; class Magnoliopsida; order Solanales; family Solanaceae; genus Nicotiana; species Nicotiana noctiflora. The sequence continues at coordinate 13,246 of JASVEL010001291.1, read as the reverse complement.
CCATAACAACCGATGGCAATTGATAACTTAGTAAGCTCCTCCACATACACTTCGCCCCTTGCGGTGCTACTAGCATGTTGCTTTGCGGTTCCATTGCTAAAAGCCATCAGCCGCCATGAGTGATGTTTTGCCAGATACAACCGGCAACAACCGATGGCAATCGGCAACTTAGTAAGCTTTGCCCCATACACTTCGCCCCTCGCGGTGCTACTAGCATGTTGCTTTGCCGTTCCATTGCTAAAAGCCATCAGCCGCCACAAGGGATGTTATGCCAGACATAACACGCAACAACCGATGGCAATCGGCAACTTAGTAAGCTTCACCCCATACACTTCGCCCCTTGCGTGGCTACTAGCATGTTGCTTTGCCGTTCCATTGCTAAAAGCCATCAGCCGCCACAAGCGTTGTTGCCTCACCATGTTAGACCTAACCCACAACAACCGATGGCAATCGACAACTTAGTAAGCTCCGCCACTTACACTTCCCCCCTTGCGTTGCTACTAGCATGTTGCTTTGCCGTTCCATTGCTAAAAGCCATCAGCCACCATGAGTGATGTTATGCCAGACACAACCAGCAACAACCGATGGCAATCGGCAAATTAATAAGCTTCGCCCCATACACTTTGCCCCTTGCGGTGCTACTAGCATGTTGCTTTGCCGTTCCATTGCTAAAAGCCATCAGCCGCCACGAGTGATGTTATGCCAGACACAACCCGCAACAACCGATGGCAATCGGCAACTTAGTAAGCTTCGCCCCATACATTTCGCCCCTTGCAGTGCTACTAGGATGTTGCTTTGCCGTTCCATTGCTAAAAGCCATCAACCGCCACAAGCGTTGTCGCCTCCCAATGTTAGACCTAACCCACAACAACCGATGGCAATCGACAACTTAGTAAGCTCCGCCACATACACTTCGCCCCTTGCGGTGCTACTAGCATGTTGCTTTGCCGTTCCATTGCTAAAAGCCATCAGCCGCCATGAGTGATGTTATGCCAGACATAACCAGCAACAACCGATGGCAATCGGCAAATTAGTAAGCTTCGCCCCATACACTTTGCCCTTGCGGTGCTACTAGCATGTTGCTTTGCCGTTCCATTGCTAAAAGCCATCAGCCGCCATGAGTGATGTTATGCCAGGACACAACCCGCAACAACCGATGGCAATCGGCAACTTAGTAAGCTTTTCCCCATACACTTCGCCCCTTGCGGTGCTACTAGCATGTTGCTTTGCCGTTCCATTGCTAAAAGCCATCAGCCACCACGAGTGATGTTTTGCGAGACACAACCCACAACAACCGATGGAAATCGGCAACTTAGTAAGCTTCGCTCGATACACTTTGCCCCTTGCGGTGCTACTAGCATGTTGCTTTGCCGTTCCATTGCTAAAAGCCATCAGCCGCCACAAGCGTTGTCGCCTCCCGATGTTAGACCTAACCCACAACAACCGATGGCAATCGACAACTTAGTAAGCTCCGCCACATACACTTCGCCCCTTGCGGTGCTACTAGCATCATTGCTTAGCCGTTCCTTTGCTAAAAGCCATCAGCCGCCACGAGCGTTGTCGCCTCCCGATGTTAGAACTAACCCGCAACAACCGATGGCAATCGGCAACTTAGTAAGCTTCGCCCCATACACTTCGCCCCTTGCGGTGCTACTAGCATGTTGCTTTGCCGTTCCATTGCTAAAAGCCATCAGCCGCCACGAGTGATGTTATGCCAGACACAACCCGCAACAACCGATGGCAATCGGCAACTTAGTAAGCTTCGCCCCATACACTTCGCCCCTTGCGTAGCTACTAGCATGTTGCTTTGCCGTTCCATTGCTAAAAGCCATCAGCCGCCACGAGCGTTGTCGCCTCCCGATGTTAGACCTAACCCACAACAACCGATGGCAATCGACAACTTAGTAAGCTCCACCACATACACTTCGCCCCTTGCGGTGCTACTAGCATGTTGCTTTGCCGTTCCATTGCTAAAAGCCATCAGCCGCCATAAGTGATGTTATGCCAGACACAACCAGCAACAACCGATGGCAATCGGCAACTTAGTAAGCTTCGCCCCATACACTTTGCCCCTTGCGGTGCTACTAGCATGTTGCTTTGCCGTTCCATTGCTAAAAGCCATCAGCCGCCACGAGTGATGTTATGCCGGACACAACCCACAACAACCGATGGCAATCGGCAACTTAGTAAGCTTCGCCCCATACACTTCGCCCCTTGCGGTGCTACTAGCATGTTGCTTTGCCGTTCCATTGCTAAAAGCCATCAACCGCCACGAGCGTTGTCGCCTCCCGATGTTAGACCTAACCCACAACAACCGATGGCAATGGACAACTTAGTAAGCTCCGCCACATACACTTCGCCCCTTGCGGTGCTACTAGCATGTTGCTTTGCCGTTCCATTGCTAATAGCCATCAGCCGCCATGAGTGATGTTATGCCAGACACAACCAGCAACAACCGATGGCAATCGGCAACTTAGTAAGCTTCGCCCCATACACTTTGCCCCTTGCGGTGCTACTAGCATGTTGCTTTGCCGTTCCATTGCTAAAAGCCATCAGCCGCCACGAGTGATGTTATGCCAGACACAACCCGCAACAACCGATGGCAATCGGCAACTTAGTAAGCTTCGCCCCATACACTTTGCCCCTTGCGGTGCTACTAGCATGTTGCTTTGCCGTTCCATTGCTAAAAGCCATCAGCCGTCACGAGTGATGTTATGCCATACACAACCCGCAACAACCGATGGCAATCGGCAACTTAGTAAGCTTCGCCCCATACACTTCGCCCCTTGCGGTGCTACTAGCATGTTGCTTTGCCGTTCCATTGCTAAAAGCCATCAGCCGCCACAAGCGTTGTCGCCTCCTGATGTTAGACCTAACCCACAACAACCGATGGCAATCGACAACTTAGTAAGCTCCGCCCCATACACTTCGCCCCTTGCGGTGCTACTAGCATGTTGCTTTGCCGTTCCATTGCTAAAAGCCATCAGCCGTCACGAGTGATGTTATGCCAGACACAACACGCAACAACCGATGGCAATCGGCAACTTAGTAAGCTTCGCCCCATACACTTTGCCCCTTGCGGTGCTACTAGCATGTTGCTTTGCCGTTCCATTGCTAAAAGCCATCAGCCGCCATGAGTGATGTTATGCCAGACACAACCCGCAACAACCGATGGCAATCGGCAACTTAGTAAGCTTCGCCCCATACACTTCGCCCCTTGCGGTGCTACTAGCATGTTGCTTTGCCGTTCCATTGCTAAAAGCCATCAGCCACCACGAGTGATGTTTTGCCAGACACGACCCACAACAACCGATGGCAATCGGCAACTTAGTAAGCTTCGCTCCATACACTTCGCCCCTTGCAGTGCTACTAGCATGTTGCTTTGCTGTTCCATTGCTGAAAGCCATCAGCCGCCACAAGAGTTGTCGCCTCACGATGTTAGACCTAACCCACAATAACCGATGGCAATCGACAACTTAGTAACTCCGCCACATACACTTCGCCCCTTGCGGTGCTACTAGCATGTTGCTTTGCCGTTCCATTACTAAAAGCTATCAGCCGCCATGAGTGATGTTTTGCCAGACACAACCCACAGCAACCGATGGCAATCGACAACTTAGTAAGCTTCACCCCATACACTTTTCCCCTTGCGGTGCTACTTGCACGATGCTTTGCCGTTCCATTGCCAAAAGCCATCAGTCGTCACGGGCGGGGGGTGGACTTACATACATAACCCGCAACAACCGATGGCAATCGGCAACTTAGTAAGCTTCGCCCCATACACTTTGCCCCTTGCGGTGCTACTAGCATGTTGCTTTGCCGTTCCATTGCTAAAGGCCATCAACCGCCATGAGTGATGTAATGCCACACACAACCCGCAACAACCGATGGCAATCGGCAACTTAGTAAGCTTCACCCCATACACTTCGCCCCTTGCGGTGCTACTAGCATGTTGCTTTGCCGTTCCATTGCTAAAAGCCATCAGCCGTCACGAGTGATGTTATGCCAGACACAACCCGCAACAACCGATGGCAATCGGCAACTTAGTAAGCTTCACCCCATACACTTCGCCCCTTGCGGTGCTACTAGCATGTTGCTTTGCCGTTCCATTGCTAAAAGCCATCAGCCACCACAAGCATTGTCGCCTCCCGATGTTAGACCTAACCCACAACAACCGATGGCAATCGACAACTTTGTAAGCTCCACCACATACACTTCACCCTTTGCGGTGCTACTAGCATGTTGCTTTGCCATTCCATTGCTAAAAGCCATCAGCCGCCATGAGTGATGTTATGCCAGACACAACCCGCAACAACCGATGGCAATCGGCAACTTAGTAATCTTCGCCCCATACACTTCGCCCCTTGCGGTGCTACTAGCATGTTGCTTTGCCGTTCTATTGCTAAAAGCCATCAGCCGCCACGAGTGATGTTATGCCAGACACAACCCGCAACAACCGATGGCAATCGGCAACTTAGTAAGCTTCGCAATATACACTTCACCCCATGGGTGCAACTAGCTCATTGCTTAGCCGTTCCTTTGCTAAAAGCCATCAGCCGCCACGAGCGTTGTTGCCTCCCGATGTTAGACCTAACCCACAACAACCGATGGCAATCGACAACTTAGTAAGCTCCGCCACATACACTTCCCCCCTTGCGGTGCTACTAACATTTTGCTTTGTCGTTCCATTGCTAAAAGCCATCAGCCGCCACGGGCGGTGCCGGACTTACATACATAACCCACAACAACCGACGGCAATCGGCAACTTAGTAAGCTTCGCCCCATACACTTTGCCCTTGCGGTGCTACTAGCATGTTGCTTTGCCGTTCCATTGCTAAAGGCCATCAACCGCCATGAGTGATGTTATGCCAGACACAACCCGCAACAACCGATGGCAATCGGCAACTTAGTAAGCTTCGCCCCATACACTTCGCCCCTTGCGCTGCTACTAGCATGTTGCTTTGCCGTTCCATTGCTAAAATCCATCAGCCACCACGAGTGATGTTTTGCCAGACACAACCCACAACAACCGATGGCAATCGGCAACTTAGTAAGCTTCGCTCCATACACTTTGCCCCTTGCGGTGCTACTAGCATGTTGCTTTGTCGTTCCATTGCTAAAAGCCATATGCCGCCACAAGCGTTGTCGCCTCCCGATGTTAGACCTAACCCACAATAACCGATGGCAATCGACAACTTAGTAAACTCCGCCACATACACTTCGCCCCTTGCGGTGCTACTAGCATGTTGCTTTGTCGTTCCATTGCTAAAAGCCATCAGCCGCCATGAGTGACGTTTTGCCAGGACACAACCCACAACAACCGATGGCAATCGGCAACTTAGTAAGCTTCGCCCCATACACTTCGCCCTTGCGGTGCTACTAGCATGTTGCTTTGCCGTTCCATTGCTAAAAGCCATCAGCCGCCACAAGCGTTGTCGCCATACACAACCCGCAACAACCGATGGCAATCGGCAACTTAGTAAGCTTCGCCCCATACACTTCGCCCCTTGCGGTGCTACTAGCATGTTGCTTTGCCGTTCCATTGCTAAAAGCCATCAGCCGCCACGAGTGATGTTATGCCATACACAACCCACAACAACCGATGGCAATCGGCAACTTAGTAAGCTTCGCCCCATACACTTCGCCCCTTGCGGTGCTACTAGCATGTTGCTTTGCCGTTCCATTGCTAAAAGCCATCAGCCGCCATGAGTGATGTTATGCCAGACACAACCCGCAACAACCGATGGCAATCGGCAACTTAGTAAGCTTCGCCCCATACACTTCGCCCCTTACGGTGCTACTAGCATGTTGCTTTGCCGTTCCATTGCTAAAATCCATCAGCCACCACGAGTGATGTTTTGCCAGACACAACCCACAACAACCGATGGCAATCGGCAACTTAGTAAGCTTCGCTCCATACACTTCGCCCCTTGCGGTGCTACTAGCATGTTGCTTTGCCGTTCCATTGCTAAAAGCCATCAGCTGCCACAAGCGTTGTCGCCTCCCGATGTTAGACACAACCAGCAACAACCGATGGCAATCGACAACTTAGTAAGCTCCGCCACATACACTTTGCCCCTTGCGGTGCTACTAGCATGTTGCTTTGCCGTTCCATTGCTAAAAGCCATCAGCCGCCATGAGTGATGTTATGCCCAGACACAACCCGCAACAACCGATGGCAATCGGCAACTTAGTAAGCTTCGCCCCATACACTTCGCCCTTGCGGTGCTACTAGCATGTTGCTTTGCCGTTCCATTGCTAAATGCCATCAGCCGTCACGAGTGATGTTATGCCAGACACAACCCACAACAACCGATGGCAATCGGCAACTTAGTAAGCTTCGCCCCATACACTTCGCCCCTTGCAGTGCTACTAGCATGTTGCTTTGCCGTTCCATTGCTAAAAGCCATCAGCCGCCACAAGCGTTGTCGCCACCCGATGTTTGACACAACCCGCAACAACCGATGGCAATCGGCAACATAGTAAGCTTCGCCCCATACACTTCGCCCCTTGCGGTGCTACTAGCATGTTGCTTTGCCGTTCCATTGCTAAAAGCCATCAGCCGTCACGAGTGATGTTATGCCATACACAACCCGCAACAACCGATGGCAATCGGCAACTTAGTAAGCTTCGCCCCATACACTTCGCCCCTTGCGGTGCTACTAGCATGTTGCTTTGCCGTTCCATTGCTAAAAGCCATCAGCCGCCACAAGCGTTGTCGTGCCAGACACAACCCGCAACAACCGATGGCAATCGGCAACTTAGTAAGCTTCGCCCCATACACTTCGCCCCTTGCGGTGCTACTAGCATGTTGCTTTGCCGTTCCTTTGCTAAAAGCCATCAGCCGCCACGAGCGTTGTCGCCTCCCGATGTTAGAACTAACCCACAACAACCGATGGCAATCGACAACTTAGTAAGCTCCGCCCCATACACTTCGCCCCTCGCGGTGCTACTAGCATGTTGCTTTGCCGTTCCATTGCTAAAAGCCATCAGCCGTCACGAGTGATGTTATGCCAGACACAACCCGCAACAACCGATGGCAATCGGCAACTTAGTAAGCTTCGCCCCATACACTTCGCCCTTGCGGTGCTACTAGCATGTTGCTTTGCCGTTCCATTGCTAAAAGCCATCAGCCGCCACAAGCGTTGTTGCCTCCCGATGTTAGACCTAACCCACAACAACCGATGGCAATCGACAACTTAGTAAGCTCCGCCACATACACTTCGCCTCTTGCGGTGCTACTAGCATGTTGCTTTGTCGTTCCATTGCTAAAATCCATCAGCCGCCATGAGTGATGTTATGCCAGACACAACCAGCAACAACCGATGGCAATCGGTAACTTAGTAAGCTTCGCCCCATACACTTCGCCCCTTGCGCTGCTACTAGCATGTTGCTTTGCCGTTCCATTGCTAAAATCCATCAGCCACCACGAGTGATGTTTTGCCAGACACAACCCACAACAACCGATGGCAATCGGCAACTTAGTAAGCTTCGCTCCATACACTTTGCCCCTTGCGGTGCTACTAGCATGTTGCTTTGCCGTTCCATTGCTAAAAGCCATCAGCCGTCACGAGTGATGTTATGCCAGACACAACCCGCAACAACCGATGGCAATCGGCAACTTAGTAAGCTTCGCCCCATACACTTCGCCCCTCGCGGTGCTACTAGCATGTTGCTTTGCCGTTCCATTGCTAAAAGCCATCAGCCGCCACAAGCGTTGTCGCCACCCGATGTTTGACACAACCCGCAACAACCGATGGCAATCAGCAACTTAGTAAGCTTCGCCCCATACACTTTGCCCCTTGCGGTGCTACTAGCATGTTGCTTTGCCGTTCCATTGCTAAAAGCCATCAGCCGCCACGAGCATTGTCGCCTCCCGATGTTAGACCTAACCCACAACAACCGATGGCAATCGACAACTTAGTAAGCTCCGCCACATACACTTCGCCCCTTGCGGTGCTACTAGCATGTTGCTTTGCCGTTCCATTGCTAAAAGCCATCAGCCGCCATGAGTGATGTTATGCCAGAACACAACCCACAACAACCGATGGCAATCGGCAACTTAGTAAGCTTCGCCCCATACACTTCGCCCCTTGCGGTGCTACTAGCATGTTGCTTTGCCGTTCCATTGCTAAAAGCCATCAACCGCCACGAGTGATGTTATGCCAGGACACAACCCGCAACAACCGATGGCAATCGGCAACTTAGTAAGCTTCGCCCTATACACTTCGCCCCTTGCGGTGCTACTAGCATGTTGCTTTGCCGTTCCATTGCTAAATGCCATCAGCCGTCACGAGTGATGTTATGCCAGACACAACCCACAACAACCGATGGCAATCGGCAACTTAGTAAGCTTTGCCCCATACACTTCGCCCCTTGCGGTGCTACTAGCATGTTGCTTTGCCGTTCCATTGCTAAAAGCCATCAGCCGCCACGAGCGTTGTCTATGCCAGACACAACCCGCAACAACCGATGGCAATCGGCAACTTAGTAAGCTTCGCCCCATACACTTCGCCCCTCGCGGTGCTACTAGCATGTTGCTTTGCCGTTCCATTGCTAAAAGCCATCAGCCGCCACGAGCGTTGTCGCCAGTTGCGCCCGCAACAACCAATGGCAATCGGCAACTTAGTAAGCTTCGCCCCATACACTTCGCCCCTTGCGGTGCTACTAGCATGTTGCATTGCCGTTCCATTGCTAAAAGCCATCAGCCGCCACGAGGGGTGGACTTACATACATAACCCACAACAACCGATGGAAATCGGCAACTTAGTAAGCTTCGCTCCATACACTTCGCCCCTTGCGGTGCTACTAGCATGTTGCTTTGCCGTTCCATTGCTAAAAGCCATCAGCCGCCACGAGCGATGTCGCCTCGCGATGTTAGACCTAACCCACAACAACCGATGGCAATCGACAACGTAGTAAGCTTCGCCCCATACACTTCACCCCTTGCAGTGCTACTAGCATGTTGCTTTGCCGTTCCATTGCTAAAAGCCATCAGCCGCCATGAGTGATGTTATGCCGCACACAACCCGCAACAACCGATGGCAATTGGCAACTTAGTAAGCTTTGCCCCATACACTCCGCCCCTTGCGGTGCTACTAGCATGTTGCTTTGCCGCTCCATTGCTAAAAGCCATCGGCCGCCACGGGCGGGGGTGGACTTACATACACAACCCGCAACAACCGATGGCAATCGGCAACTTAGTAAGCTTCGCCCCATACACTTCGCCCCTTGCGGTGCTACTAGCATGTTGCTTTGCCGTTCCATTGCTAAAAGCCATCAGCCGCCACGAGCGTTGTCGCCTCCCGATGTTAGACCTAACCCACAACAACCGATGGCAATCGACAACTTAGTAAGCTCCGCCCCATACACTTCACCCTTGCGGTGCTACTAGCATGTTGCTTTGTCGTTCCATTGCTAAAAGCCATCAGCCGCCACGAGTGATGTTATGCCAGACACAACCCGCAACAACCGATGGCAATCGGCAACTTAGTAAGCTTCGCCCCATACACTTCGCCCCTTTGCGGTGCTACTAGCATGTTGCTTTGCCGTTCCATTGCTAAAAGCCATCAGCCGCCACAAGTGATGTTATGCCAGACACAACCCGCAACAACCGATGGCAATCGGCAACTTAGTAAGCTTCGCTCCATACACTTTGCCCCTCGCGGTGCTACTAGCATGTTGCTTTGCCGTTCCATTGCTAAAAGCCATCAGCCGCCACAAACATTGTCACCTCCTGATGTTAGACCTAACCCATAACAACCGATGGCAATCGACAACTTAGTAAGCTTCGCCCCATACACTTCGCCCCTTGCGGTGCTACTAGCATGTTGCTTTGCCGTTCCATTGCTAAAAGCCATCAGCCGCCACGAGTGATGTTATGCCAGACACAACCCACAACAACCGATGGCAATCGGCAACTTAGTAAGCTTCGCCCCATACACTTTGCCCCTTGCGGTGCTACTAGCATGTTGCTTTGCCGTTCCATTGCTAAAAGCCATCAGCCGCCACGAGCATTGTCGCCTCCCGATGTTAGACCTAACCCACAACAACCGATGGCAATCGACAACTTAGTAAGCTCCGCCACATACACTTCGCCCCTTGCGGTGCTACTAGCATGTTGCTTTGCCGTTCCATTGCTAAAAGCCATCAGCCGCCATGAGTGATGTTATGCCAGACACAACCCGCAACAACCGATGGCAATCAGCAACTTAGTAAGCTTCGCCCCATACACTTCGCCCCTTGCGGTGCTACTAGCATGTTGCTTTGCCGTTCCATTGCTAAAAGCCATCAGCCGCCACGAGTGATGTTATGCCAGACACAACCCGCAACAACCGATGGCAATCGGCAACTTAGTAAGCTTCGCCCCATACACTTTGCCCCTTGCGGTGCTACTAGCATGTTGCTTTGTCGTTCCATTGCTAAAAGCCATCAGCCGCCACGAGCGTTGTTATGCCATACACAACCCACAACAACCGATGGCAATCGGCAACTTAGTAAGCTTCGCCCCATACACTTCGCCCCTTGCGGTGCTACTAGCATGTTGCTTTGCCGTTCCATTGCTAAAAGCCATCAGCCGCCACGAGTGATGTTATGCCAGGACACAACCCGCAACAACCGATGGCAATCGGCAACTTAGTAAGCTTCGCCCCATACACTTCGCCCTTGCGGTGCTACTAGCATGTTGCTTTGCCGTTCCATTGCTAAAAGCCATCAGCCGCCACAAGCGTTGTCGCCACCCGACCTGCAACTACCGATGGCCATCGGCAACTTAGTAAGCTTCGCCCCATACACTTCACCCCTTGCAGTGCTACTAGCATGTTGCTTTGCTGTTCCATTGCTAAAAGCCATCAGCCACCACGAGTGATGTTATGCCAGACACAACCCACAACAACCGATGGCAATCGGCAACTTAGTAAGCTTCGCCCCATACACTTCGCCCCTTGCGGTGCTACTAGCATGTTGCTTTGCCGTTCCATTGCTAAAAGCCATCAGCCGCCACGAGCGATGTCGCTCCCGATGTTAGACCTAACCCACAACAACCGATGGCAATCGACAACTTAGTAAGCTCCGCCCCATACACTTCGCCCCTTGCGGTGCTACTAGCATGTTGCTTTGCCGTTCCATTGCTAAAAGCCATCAGCCGCCATGAGTGATGTTATGCCAGACACAACCCGCAACAACCGATGGCAATCGGCAACTTAGTAAGCTTCGCCCCATACACTTCGCCCCTTGCGGTGCTACTAGCATGTTGCTTTGCCGTTCCATTGCTAAAAGCCATCAGCCGCCACGAGTGATGTTATGCCAGACACAACCCGCAACAACCGATGGCAATCGGCAACTTAGTAAGCTTCGCCCCATACACTTCGCCCCTCGCGGTGCTACTAGCATGTTGCTTTGCCGTTCCATTGCTAAAAGCCATCAGCCGCCACGAGCGTTGTCGCCTCCCGATGTTAGACCTAACCCACAACAACCGATGGCAATCGACAACTTAGTAAGCTCCGCCCCATACACTTCGCCCTTGCGGTGCTACTAGCATGTTGCTTTGTCGTTCCATTGCTAAAAGCCATCAGCCGCCATGAGTGATGTTATGCCAGACACAACCCGCAACAACCGATGGCAATCGGCAACTTAGTAAGCTTCGCCCCATACACTTCGCCCCCTGCGGTGCTACTAGCATGTTGCTTTGCCGTTCCATTGCTAAAAGCCATCAGCCGCCACAAGCGCCTCCCGATGTTAGAACTAACCCACAACAACCGATGGCAATCGGCAACTTAGTAAGCTTCGCCCCATACACTTTGCCCCTTGCGGTGCTACTAGCATGTTGCTTTGCCGTTCCATTGCTAAAAGCCATCAGCCGCCACAAGCGTTGTCGCCTCCCGATGTTTGACACAACCCGCAACAACCGATGGCAATCGGCAACATAGTAAGCTTCGCCCCATACACTTCGCCCCTCGCGGTGCTACTAGCATGTTGCTTTGCCGTTCCATTGCTAAAAGCCATCAGCCACCATGAGTGATGTTATGCCAGACACAACCCGCAACAACCGATGGCAATCGGCAACTTAGTAAGCTTCGCTCCATACACTTTGCCCCTTGCGGTGCTACTAGCATGTTGCTTTGCCGTTCCATTGCTAAAAGCCATCAGCCGCCACGAGCGTTGTCGCCTCCCGATGTTAGACCTAACCCACAACAACCGATGGCAATCGACAACTTAGTAAGCTCCGCCACATACACTTCGCCCCTTGCGGTGCTACTAGCATGTTGCTTTGCCGTTCCATTGCTAAAAGCCATCAGCCGCCATGAGGGGTGGACTTACATACACAACCCACAACAACCGATGGCAATCGGCAACTTAGTAAGCTTCGCCCCATACACTTCGCCCCTTGCGGTGCTACTAGCATGTTGCTTTGCCGTTCCATTGCTAAAAGCCATCAGCCGCCACGAGTGATGTTATGCCAGACACAACCCACAACAACCGATGGCAATCGACAACTTAGTAAGCTTCGCCCCATACACTTTGCCCCTCGCGGTGCTACTAGCATGTTGCTTTGCCGTTCCATTGCTAAAGGCCATCAACCACCATGAGTGATGTTATGCCATACACAACCCGCAACAACCGATGGCAATCGGCAACTTAGTAAGCTTCGCCCCATACACTTCGCCCCTTGCGGTGCTACTAGCATGTTGCTTTGCCGTTCCATTGCTAGAAGCCATCAGCCGCCACGAGGGTTGTCGGACTTACATACATAACCCACAACAACCGATGGCAATCGGCAACTTAGTAAGCTTCGCCCCATACACTTTGCCCCTTGCGGTGCTACTAGCATGTTGCTTTGCCGTTCCATTGCTAAAAGCCATCAGCCGCCACGAGCGTTGTCGCCTCCCGATGTTAGACCTAACCCACAACAACCGATGGCAATCGACAACTTAGTAAGCTTCGCCACATACACTTCGCCCCTTGCGGTGCTACTAGCATGTTGCTTTGCCGTTCCATTGCTAAAGGCCATCAACCGCCATGAGTGATGTAATGCCATACACAACCCACAACAACCGATGGCAATCGGCAACTTAGTAAGCTTCGCCCCATACACTTCGCCCCTTGCGGTGCTACTAGCATGTTGCTTTGCCGTTCCATTGCTAAAAGCCATCAGCCGCCATGAGTGATGTTATGCCAGACACAACCCGCAACAACCGATGGCAATCGGCAACTTAGTAAGCTTCGCCCCATACACTTCGCCCCTTGC
>JASVEL010001290.1:0-56825 GCA_032618575.1 Nicotiana noctiflora | reverse complement strand
TGAATTTAATGTGGTGTCGCATTGGGTCATTTGAGCCTTCCTTGACAAATGGAAGCCTTAGAAAGATTCGTGTATTAAATAAACGACTAATAGTAAGTGTAGATTGGTAATGGTTTGTTAAGTGTACATGGTGTGTTAAAATGGTTAAATAAGGTAAGAATTCATTGAAGTGACTAGTTTATGTGCAATTGTAACAATGTGATAGAATATGTGCATTCGTTGAGGTAAGAAAGTGTATACCAGCTGTGAAAAGTGTTGTAGTTGTATATTGTTGTTTTGGTAATGTGTTTCGGGGGCCCTCTGACAGGTGGATATGTCCATAATACAAAGGAAACTCCGGCGAAATTTTTCTAAAATATAAGAGTTAGTCAAAATTTTGATGGTTGCATATCATGTCTTTCAAAACCAACTCATTTATTTCAAAATCCTCATTCGAGGACGAATGATCTTAAGGGGGAGGATGTAAGGCCCCGTAAAAATTTTGTGCATAAAACCTAGTAGCTATAGTGTCATGGTCCGAATAATGTGTTAGGAATGCGTAGAATTCTTCGCGGCGAGCTTGCTCGCCGCGGTTCGGACCCTTGGTAGTGATTTAAGTTTCAAAAATGTAGAGAATAAATTTTTCAAAAAGTGTCAAATATGCGGTCAAGAATGCGACCGCAAACCTGACATGCGGACCGCATTCTTGCCGCAAAACGTTCCAGAGAGTTTCCCAAAAATCGTGTCAAAAGTGCGGTCGATATGCGATCGCATGTCAAATCTGCGGTGCACTTTGCGACCGCTGATCAAACATGCGGTCCGCATAGTGACCGCATTCCTTAACAGAACCCGTGTAAAATTTGGGGCAATTCTGCGGTCACTATGCGGACTGCATGTTGATTCTGCGGTCGCATAGTGCACCGCATAATTGACCCCGACCCAGATTTTTGTAACATTTTGACCCGATCTCTCCTTTAATATAACACACTTCTTCTTCATTTTATCATATCATCTTACCAAAATTAGAGAGAGAAGAGAGGGTTTTTAGAGAGAGAAATCTTTCATCTTCAAAGATTGTTCCAATCATCTTAATTCCAAGGGATCCTAGGGCAAGGATTCAACTTCCCAATCTTTTCAAGGTAAAAAACCCTAACTATTTTCTTTGATTTTCAGTTTTAATTGGGTAAAGAGAGGTTTGCATATAATAGCTTTTAAAAATAGAATTTTTACACTCATGCATGATTATTGAACTTGATTTTTAGTAAAAAGAAGTGAGTAGAAGTAAGAGTTTTCAAGAACAAGGTTGGCAAGAGTAAGATAGCGTGGGTAAGCATAAAGTAGGAAGTTAACGGAAGAAAACTCATCACCAGGTATGTATGGCAAATTTTGATTCTTGTAAAATCGCCCAAATGTGTGCGAATTGTTTTGGCATGTGTCAAATTGAGAAATTTTACGTAATTCTTTGATTTCCTTGTTGGGCATTTGATTGATGTTGAACTACGTGTGGTGTGGTATGAAATATGAATTGAAAGATAAAAAGGTAATCGAGATTGGTAAAGAATTGGGAACAACCATTGTGATGGCATATTTGGCTTATTGTGGAAGGAATTTGAAACACCTTAATTGTGGTAAATTGTTGAACATGATTATGTCGGCATTTTCGATTTTGTAATACTTGTAATTTGGTTTTGATATTGGCTTGAGAAGAAATTGAGAACATGAACCAATGTGTAAGTTGCTTATTTGAACTTGTTGAAATTGTGTGTAGTACCTTATCTGCTGTTTGAAATTGTTGTGTTTTCAACCGTAAGGCGGGGTCGTGTTGCGCGCCGCAACGTGGTGAAATAAGGTGTGGGTTGGGGTGATAAGGGTGGCCGAGGTAATAAGGGTGGTCAGGGGCAATAAGGATGGAAAGCGATCGAAATCGCCATTGAAAATTGATACAAAAATCAATAATGTGAAATTGTGAAAGGAGACAACAGGAGAGTTTGCAACCTGTGGGGCACTGATTGCCCCTTTGTTTGACTACTTGTGCTTTAAGTGATTGATTGGTTATTGTTAAATTGGTTGATCGTAGAAAGTGCTTTGTGTGAGAATTATTTGAAATGAGGAAAATGTGGAAACATGGTTGGCTTGGCTTAATTAATTGTTGATGTAATTTAATGGCTTGAGTTTACTTGGGACAAAGTTTGTCCATACATACCGGTACAATTCAAGTGTACTGACGTCCCTTTTGCCGGGGGCGCTACATTCGTGTCATGATTGTAGGTGGATCAGTAGCAGGCACTTCAGCTCATCGGCAGTAGTATCTTTCATCCTCCACTGCCCGTTTTTGGTGAGCCCCTTTCTTCCTCGGGGCCTTGTGTGGTTCATGCCACTCGGTTTAGATTTCATTTTGGTTTTGTAAGGTATAGCCGGAGCCTTGTTACCGGCAAGTATTGTATTTCCCTTTTGTATCCTAGAGGCTCTGTAGACATGTAAACTGTGGGACTCCAGTCTTATGTATATATATTGTGTTATGTCGGGCGTTGTAAAAATTGAAATCTTGTTAATGAATCACTCGTATCGTTTTATTTGTTTAATGTGAAATAAATTATGATTAGTAATATATTTGGTTAATGAGAAACAATCATCACAGGGGTAACGCGTGGGAATGAAAGGCACCCAGGTCCGCTTGACTGGGGCAACCCGGTCAGCGCCGGTCATGTTCCTCGATTTGGGGCGTGACAGAAACCACCTAGATAGGGTGGTAGATCGCCTCAAGGTGGTCAAATGGTGTTATTTTGGGACCTTGTTTCATACCCTTAGTGGTCGCCGGCTAGGGTTCCAGGGACCGAATTTTCAAGACTTGGGGAAACTATTGGTCTTTTGGTCGGGATTAAAGGGGGTTAAGGGTTGTTTGGTGGTGAGAATGGTGTTTTGGGGGTTGGCTTAGGCCGGAGACGGAGGTCTGGGGTGACCTCCGGTGGCCTTCATGGGAGACGGTGGGGAGAGGAAGAAGGAGATTAGGGCGGCTAGGGTTTTTCATATGAAATGTGTGTGTGTGTATAATGAGGGGGCAGATGGAGAGGGTATAATATATATTAAAGTGATGTTATTAATTCTTGGCCGTTGGATTTTATGAGATGAACGGCTAGGATCCCTTGGCCTCAAAA
This sequence comes from Nicotiana noctiflora, assembly GCA_032618575.1. NCBI lineage: Eukaryota > Viridiplantae > Streptophyta > Magnoliopsida > Solanales > Solanaceae > Nicotiana > Nicotiana noctiflora. The sequence continues at coordinate 53,691 of JASVEL010001290.1, read as the reverse complement.
CGGTGTCGTGTCTTTTAATGAGGGATTTCATTGTGTCCGTTAGATTAATATTTTGAACGGTTGAGATTAAACGTCCTAAGCTACGTCGTTTAGTTAATTGGATCATCAGCCTTGTCCATTTGATCAAATGTATTGGACGGCAGTGATTGAATGCTTATACTACATCGTTTTATTTGAAAGGGGACCGCCTCACCAGGTTCGTTGATTAAATTCATCAACGGCTTGGATTTATTGCTCCACATGGTGTCGTTTGGTTCAAAGGCTAGGCAGACCGGCTTGTTTCATTTTGGGCCTGGTCTGTGTAATTTGACTACGTATTTATGTATTTTATCCCAAATTAATTAGGCAATGTATGTTTTATGCTTTTTTATTATTATTTTAACTTATATTTTATTTAATTTCTTGTATTTGTTTTCCTTTGTATTTATTTACAACTGATATATTTCTTTTATTTTTCCATTTTGTATTTTTTTTTTCTTATTTTCCGATATTTTTGTACTTTTTGTTGCTTAATTTTCTAATTTCTTAGCATTTATTCTACAATTTTTGTGATAATTTTCTAATTAATTCCTTTTTGTATTTTCATTTCAATTTTATTTCAAACAAACACTGGTATTTCACACAAATCAAACAATTGCAAACCAAAATCATTTTTGCATTATTTTTTATATATTTTGGAATTCAATTGCTTGGGGCAAAAATCACGTGCTCACACACACCCCCAGTGAGCGTCGTCGACGTTAAATGGATCAGGCTATGCGTCGTAGTAGTCATGTGCATTGCATTGCATTCTTGTTTGTAAATTACATGTGCTATTTGTGATTTGCTGTCGTTGTTAGTTTGTGGTAGATATCGGACTGTAGTTTAGCTTTGCTTTGTGGTATTCTGTGGATTTCCTGCTTTAAGCTATTTTATATACTTTTTACTCACTGAGTGCTTAGTACTCACCCTTACTCCCTGCACCTTTGTGTGCAGATTTAGGTACACAGGAGGGTTAGGCGAGCACTCCAGCCTATATCAGCGTTTATTCGAGTTGCTGAGGTAGCTGTAGATGTTCGCAGAACCTAGCTTCTCTCTTTATTTTAGTTATTACTATATATTTCCAACTTGAGTATTTTATTCAGTACTTCTATTACTATTCAGTTTTTGCTTAGAGGCTCTAGACTCGTGACTCCAGATCTATTGGGAGTGTCATATATGTGTTCGCACTTCTCAATATTTATTCATACTATTATTATTTGAGTAATTATTGATTCATATATTCTTCTTGAAATTTGTCCTTTTGGGACTAGTTTTTTATTTGGAAACAGTTGTTTGTCTGGCTTGCCTAGCTTTAGTGTTGGGCACCATCACGGCCGGATTGGGGTCGTGACAAGTGCGGGGTTAATATAGTAGAAGTGTGTCCAGCTCATAACAAATGATTATTTTCTCTTTATGTCTCTACAATGTGTTAATTGTATTCCTTATATTATGAATTCATTTTGCTAGATCCCAAAACTTGTACGACAACCATAAGAGAACATGCCCTTCTATGGATCACTATGACAGTTCCTTTTTCAAGTCCAAACCTATGGAGATCTCATAATGAACTTCTGCAAACCTTCAGTGATTATTGTGCACTGTCTCATTGAGTTTGGTTGTCTTTACACCCCCATTTTCTAGAATCCCTGACTATGTCATTGTCATGTGCGGGGAGTTTTACTACCCTTGGTATCTCACCTTCTTGGCTGGATAGGAGTATTATTTACATTCTCCCCGGAGTGTCGTGTTAACTATTAGAACCATCTAACAAATTTGTGATTTTATCCCAATATCAAGATTTCCTAGCTATTGAGTGTCACTCGTGAAATGTTGATATTAGATGACTTCAGATTTTTGTACATATCATGAACATGTTGATTTGAATGACAAATGGTCATAAGTTTTAGTTCCCTCATATATGATCAATCACAAAGAAGTGTTAAGTTCTCTAGAATATGGTAATCTCATAAGCGTTCAATTCTTTTCATCCTTATAGGCTTGTGGCATAGATTATGTGCGTCAAGTAATGTTAAGAGTGTAATTCAACTTCATGTATTTTGAATCCCATATCACATTCAAGGTGCCAGAGTATTCTTATTCTTGGTAGACGAATTTTCCCTACACTCTCGAAAATGAAGGGTTCATGTACTTGAGTATTCCTCCTTAATGATTCATATTTCCCATGTACTGCTTACTCTTATGACTCATTTGTATAATTGAGGTAGCCACAATGATTAACTACGTCAGTATTATTAGTAGCAACCTTTTGTATCTCTTATCATATGATGTCATAAAGTACTCTACTCAGTGTATTAATGGATTGTTGAATAACTCGAGCCTGATCTTGAACTTTGTTGTTCCTCGTTGTATTAGATCCATTGGGTATGGTAGGTTTAGACAAGGCAAAAATAAAGCTTCATATTGTGATTATATACATATATTTGATAGATAATTTTATGGTCAGTTTATGGTACCACATCTTAGGGTAACTATCAAGGGTCATCAAGGGATTAGTGTGAGTGTTCCCCTGAAGACGTTATGTGAGTTGATAATAATGATAACATACACATTAGGTTGTAATAGGTGTATGATATTCCCCATAATTGTTCCTCATATACTTTGTGTTTTCACATGCTTAGATTGAATTATATGATCATGGTAATATCCTATATGATGCACTACTAGAAAGAATCATGATGGCATGGCTTCATATGGATTGTTGATTGAAAAAAAATTATATTCTTGTTGGTGAACACCTTTGTGATTACATTAATGGCTGGTAAGGTCTATTATGAACACATGATTGTTTGTTTGCTAGGAACAGACATCTTTGATGGTATGATGCCAAATTATGAATTGTGGGATTATTGTTGTTATCATGAATTGCAATAACTAGTGGAGTGTGGATTGTACAGTGGGAATTATTAAAGGTAAAGTCAATGAATAGTTAACTCATGCGAGGTGTCTATTTGTCATCCTAGTTATGTATGTTTGGGAGTTGATATTATTTTCAAGAATGTGTCATGATAAAGCTCGTAAGTTGAGAAGGTCGTCTGGAAGGCTGAAATTGTTGTGTAAGGAAAAAAATTTTCCTTGATTGAATATCAATTAGTTTTGACTTGAAAGGTACTATATAGGTATTTTGATATAAGGCTGTGCAATCCATATTCTGGTATCCTTACGTTAATATAGTGCTTGTAATACTGGGTTAGGATTGTGGATATATACATTGTGGTGCTATGTTTAGTTGTGGATGTGTTGTTGAGACGGATTTGGTGATTCTCTGGCAGGTGGATGGACCTATTTACAAAGGAGACTCTCCCGAAATTTCTGAAAATTTTGGGAGTTAGTGAAAATTTAGAGACTGGAGGTAGGTTAGAAAAGAGATGTGTGAGGTTAAAGTATTTGGGGAAGACTATGCTCCTCATTCGAGGACGAATGATCCTAATAGGGGAGAATGTAAGGGCCCAATTTTCTTTGTTTCGAGTTATTTAAGATTTCATCGTGCCAAGGTAGGCTAAATTATTTTATTCGTGTGCAAATAAGGATGTATGATATTATGGATATCAATTGGATATGGTAATAAGTGTATAAGTCTTATTATAAGTGATTTGGGGTCTAAGGAGAGGCCAAAGTCTAATCCAAGTTGGAAATTGCATATTAGACAAAATTTGTAAAAAAGTGCACACAAGACGTCACTTTGAACGATCATATCTCCAGTTATATTAGGAGTTGTGTGAGGATCAACCTATCAAATTAAATTCCTTTGACTCTAGTTTCTAACGCAACAAATTGTTTGTCATTTGGAGATGTATACAAAAATTTATGATCATTTAACTTGTAAGGTGTCACATGCGCGAAAAAGTGCGCGAAATTTACTTCGCGCATCTAAGGCAGAATGCTCAGAAAATGCATGAAGTTTTGTGCAATTGGGCAGCACTTCACGCACCTGGAAGATTTTTATACCCCTAAAGACCGAAAATAAGACATTTTGAGATATCTCAAGGGTAGGGTTCTCTCTACACCCCAACTCGACCAAGGCATCAAATTGCACGCCTAAGGTGAGTTTTAAGTGTGTTTTCATGGTGATTTCACTTCTCAATTACTAGTTACAACATGATTTTGGTTGGATTTCATGGGATTTCTTCAAAACCTCAAGAACACCCCAAGGTTGTCTTTCAAGACTTATTATACAAGAGGTAATCCTGCACATTAGACTTACATATATGGAGTTATTATAGAATTATGACTATGAATCATGTATTAAAACTTATTGTATGGTGATTGGAGGCTATAAATTCCCAATTTAAATATATGGCCATGGTAGGGATTTAAAGATGATTATTTGATGGAATTTTATGGTTGGGTGTGAATGGTTGATCACACATGTGATGTTAGAAGTATAAATTATTGAAGAAAAATAGTGGGATGAATTGTTGGGAAATGGTGATAGTTGGATAAACCAACAATATAGTTATGAGGTGTAAATATCTATGCCTACAAGATGTTTGATAATATGCCTAAATGGCATAAGTTATGAGATTTGGTACTAATATTGGTCTCATTGAATGTTGTATTGTAGATTGAAGTTTCTTAAGTATATTGGATCATTGTAGTATCATTAAGGGGCAAAATTGAGGTATGTATGACAAACTTTAAATCTTGTAGAATCCACTTGTTGTGACAAGCATACGGTATGTGTACCTTGTATGAAAAATATGTGTATTGTTGTGTTAATTGATTTGTACACCACCGTGGTATATATGATTGTAAAAATTGATTTGATGTGCCTACATTATTATATGCAAAACTTGTAAATGCTTGAGGATGCCTAAGTGGAAATATATGTTAACAAATAAAAGAATGTTAATGTGTCTAAATGTGGAAATGTGTATAATGGCTAAAAACCCTGTTTGTTGTACGAGAAATTGGTACATGTTATTTATGTGAACTATTTGTGAATTTTGGTTGTTTCACTTGTGTTAAGATAAGATGGCCTATTTCATGAATTCTTGTGATTTATATGCCTTGAACATTGTTGGTTATAAGTCCCGATATGATGGTGTGAATAAATGGTAGCAAACCAAGTGTGTATGTGAATGTGTTTATGTGGTAAGGGTTGTGTAATGAATGATGGAAAGAAATCATTATTGATGTAATTGAAGTAAATGTGGTAAAATCATGTGTGGCTTGTCGTGGGTAATTATCGTCGTGACTCAAATTGTATGCGGGTTGTTGGATATGATGGAAATGGTACTGAGGTTAATGAAAATTCATTGTGAAATTGTTATTGTTGTTGTGAAATGATATTCTTGATGGCCTGAAGCCATGTGATTGAATTGTGAACTATTGTTATTGTGTGAGATGTGATTGTTCGGTGGGATTAGGTTGCGCGCTGCAACACGAAGTAATAAGGGTGGCCGAGGTAATAAGGGTGGAAAAGTGATCAAAATCACTATTGAAATGAAACTATGAAAAAGATTGTAAAATTATTGATGTGAAAATATTGAAGGGGAGAAAGGAGAGATTGTAAACTTGTTTGGCTTAATTGTACGTTTCATGTGCATGTGATTGTTGATTCTATTACTGTTTGCTATCTACGAAGTGATTGATCTTACTCGGGGTAAAGTTTGTTCATACATACCAGTACAATTCAAATGTACCCGGGGTGCTACAGTCGCGTTATGATTGTAGGTGGATCTATAGCAGGTACTCCGGTCGACCGAGAGTAGCACTCCTCTCCATCCCATCCGTTGCATTTGTGAGCGCCACTTCCTCTTGGGATCATGTGTGGTTATTGCCACCTTCTTTTGAGTTTATTGTGTATTGTAATGTATAGCTCGGGGCCTTATCGCCGGCAAGTATTTGTTAAGTTTCTAGTATTCATAGAGGCTCCGCAGATACAATGTGGGTTGTGTACAAAAGTATTTTGGGTAGTAATGGTACGGTTCATAATCGTGGTCCACGTTGGTAAATATTGTACGTATTTTGCAAGTACTTGGTATCAAATGTTGAAAATGATAAAAAGTAGAAATTTACTAAAGTTTTAAGTTTACGCTTAAGTCTTAAATTGCTATTTCAAAAGAACAATGTATATTGGAATTACGGGTTGACGCGTGGGATAGGAAAGGAAATTCCAAGTCCACTTGACTGGGGTCCTCTAGTTGAGCACCAGTCGTGTCCCTCTATTTTGGGGCGTGACATTAAAAGAGCTAATTGAAGAGGGATTCAATGAGTATTGATTGGAGGTAAGTTCCTTAGCCAAAATATACGAGATTGTGTTAAATTTAACATGCAAATTATTTGAGTGTCACCAAAAGTGGTAAAGATAGGGCTTGAATTTTTGATATTTTATATTGGGATTTGACAAGTCGTTTGAGCTCGGATTCGGGAGTTCTTGGTATACATGGACTCGTGGCGAGACGAGGAATCCGATAATGCAAGTTTCATAATTTTTCTAGAAGCGGGCCCAAGGCTCGAGTTTTGCTAGTTTTCAAGATTTCTGCAATTTCTCGATTGTTTTCGATTGGGTATTGTTCCCTTAGCATATTGTGATGTATTCGCTTGGATTTCAGTTATATTCGACGCACGTGGAGGCCGGTTTGAGGGGAAAAGGCGTCGTATGCTAAGGATTTCACAGGTTCGAGGTGAGTAATACTTGCAAATGATATCCTGAGGGTTTGAAACACCAGATTTGCACATCATAGTGCTATATTGAGGTGACTTGAATGCCGGTTAGTGGGCGTGGGGTAGAGCACTACTGGGGATTGTGACTTGGTCCGTCCTGATTGATTAATTACTGTGTATTTGACTGGAAACTATTTTTTATCATTGTTGTTCGGGTTGATTGCCATATTTGGGCTTTATGCCAACTATTTGAACCCTTTCGGGGCTTATTTCCACTATTTCCTCACTGTTTTGACTTATTACTTGAACTCAATCACATTGTTTCTACACTATTTTATAACTCAGCTGCTTTTACTCAAATTGAGTCTTAAATGATATTTTAAATGATAATTTGAGCTGAGGACTATTATTTTACTAATGCCCGGGGGCTTGTGATTGATATTCTGACTGAGTGTGGCCGAAGGCCAAATGTGAGGATACACTGATGGATGTGAGGATTATATATGGATCGGACTGCATGCCGCAGTAGTATATTATATGGATCGGACTTCATGCCACAGTAGTATGTATACATTGGATCGGATTGCATGCAATAGTGATATAGCACTTGGGCTGTACGAGCCCCTCCGGAGTCTGCACACCCACAGTGAGCACGGTAACCATATGGATTAGGCTGCCTGCCACTGTGAGCTATGGATCGGGTTTTACACTGCTACGATATGTGGATCGGGTTGCACGCCGCAACAATCATTATGTGATACTATTTTTAAGAGTGACCAGGGAGAGGGAGCCTGAGGGACCGTGAGTATTGTTAAGAGTGAGTCGAGGGGCTGGTTTGGCTTGCGATATTTTCTGAGGGGCGAGCTTTTATGTGCTCTTTTTGCATACTTCTTGTCTTTTACCTGATGTACTGTGGTATTTGTGCCCGAGGGGCGGATTTTTCAGTTCTATAAAACACTAACTATTTTGAAAATGTTTGCTTAATCATTGGAAAGACCAATTTCAAAAGTGTTTTGAACTGAGCCAAAGCATTTTTGAAGATTTCACCGATTTCACTATTTTTCTCAGAAATTGTACCCGGTTTCAGTATATCATGTTGGATGCTTTACGTGATATCTTACCGCTAAGTATTATTTACTCTTATTACCACTGAGTTGGAAGTACTCACTTTACTCCCTGCACCCCGAGTGCAGTTGTAGGTACTGTTCACCCGGTAGTGGGTTATTAGTTGATTGAAGATATACTAGCATAGCTGAGCAAGGTGACCGCCAGTCTCCGTGTCACCGTACTTCATCTTAAAATTTCTAAAATTCTTTGTCGTTTATATATTATTGGCTCTGTATTAGTGTTCTTATTCCTTAGATGCTCGTGACTTGTGACACCCCGGTCGGGTTGTGTGGGGGTTATAATCCTGATTATTATTGTTATTAGGTTGTATCAATTTACTCATTTTTGTTTAAATAATTCTAAAAGGATGTGAATGGGGTTAGTTGGCTGGCCTTGTCTTCACGAGAGGCGCCATCACGACCAGTGTGGGTTTGGTTCATGACAAGTTGGTATCAGAGTAGAGTCTTGTGGATCGATACGGAGATGTCTGTATTTATCCTCGAGAGGATGCATAACCTTTAGAAAAACTTCCCGTTCTTAGAATCTTTATCGTACGTACTTGATCCAGCTTGAGATATAACTCTTGAAATTCCTTCCACACATCTGTGTGCGCACGTGAGTGCTCAGCAGTACGTGCCTTGATGTCTTGTGATTCCCCAATCGAGGGGCGAGAGCTAATCCTTGTGAGGATGTTGGGCTAGTCTGGAAGACTTGAGGCAGGACCTTTGCCCATGGCTTGAGCACCGAGGTGCTAATTGTGTGAGCAAGTGTTTTGAACTTATATGTTCAATATTGTCCTTATTGGTCGGAATAACGGTTGGAAATCCATGTGATGAGTGTGATAATACTGAGTACTGTGAGATGTATCTACGTGATCTTGGTAGTGATGAAGGAGTCTGCTGGATAATAGAAGAACTATTAAGTGTTCGTTTCATATTGTGATCTGTTGTGTAGCCCCGAGTTATGGGCACGTGAAGAATATTTTCATATCTCGTAGTTGGAATGTAAAGTGCAATATGTGTGGCGGTATGAGTTCCAACTCAGGAAGATGAAATTGACTGTGTTATGTGTATGATGGTGGAAGGTGTGCTGAAATACTAAATTGAGGCGAAGTAGGTGGGTATCTCTCGCGGAGTATTCCTGAGTGGTATGATCCTTATGTGTCTATTAGAAGATCCCATGTGTAATTGAAAGGTACGTGATGTAATTTGAAAATTTGGGTCCCTTAAAAAAGTGGACTCAGCTGATGTAGGGATGAATGGGAGGTTTGCAGAGGATTTTAGTACCAGATGACCTGTGTTTTCATAAACTAGTAAATGATTTGAGTTTAATCTCACTATAATATTGCAGCATGATTAGGGTGAAAGTATTATGGGTTACTGAATCTGTCCTAATAGATGGCTTCGAGCTAAGTTGGGGAGGTTGCAATTAATTAGCTGATCACACGGTTATGTGCTATGTTGGTTCCATTTCGAGGTATGCTGATAGATCAGTCTTGGTTGTAGAAATTGAGCCGAGGATGGCACGAGTGAAACACAATTTTGACAAAGGTTATATGACGCTTTCGTAGATGTCAAAAAATACTGGGATGTCTTGAGTCGTGGTTGATAAAGAATGCTCGGTGTATAGAGAAGGAAGATAGTTGTTTGTATTGGTATGAGATTATGTTTTGTGGTGTTAGAGTGCTAATAAGGCACGTGTGGTTCTGTTCGTTAAATCAGGAAATTTACAGTTGTGAATGACTCTCGAGAATGGTTTTATTGTGTTCAAGATTTTGCATGTAATAACCAGGTGTCTTAAGGTTGTATATGTGGCTAGAGATAGTGTTTTTCATTGTAAAGGATCAAGACTTGTGGTATTTTATGTTAGTTATGGGATTCTATGTATCAATATCTGGAAAGTAATGGTAACGAATTCAAATTCGCAGGAAGTTCTTCAAAGTAAAGTATTCTGGAATGTAGTATTTCTGGAAAATATTTGAGACAGTATATAGTAACCTATGGGTCTTAGACAGTGTGGTCTTATGTGCGAGTCTATTGTGGTAAGCCTGGGTTGAGGTACTGTGGTGCTACACAGAGAAGAATATCAAGTTGATAATGAATCAGAAGAGAAACTTGATGGACAAAATAGCTTGATAATAGTTCGAATCGGTATGGTAAGGGTATGATTAATTCTTTGTATGTGTTCGAGGTAATGAGCCCTTACGAGTATTGTGTGGCAGAGCTTTTGAGTTGGACAACTTGCTTAGCATGGTTTGGATAGAAGGATTTAGTCCTGGCAATTTAATTTGTGGTTAGGAAAAGGGATATGGAGTTCTCATGCTATTCTAGTGTGGTATGGTATATGCAATATGTTGTGGAGGATTGTGATTTGTGTGTGTAAGGTTCAGTTCTGTTCAGAATGGAAAGTCATTAAATTCTTAAGTAGTACGGGCAACTGTAGGTGATTTAAGAATTGAACTTCAGAAGATTAAGGAAAGTGGTACTGCTTTTCTAGTGATTTGACGGGAGTATATGTTCAGTAAAAAGGGGAAGGTGATGTAAACTGATAATACTTTGGTGGTATTGCGGCATTTTCTTGTTGAATCGACTGTTGATATTTGAGTTTGTTGATGGCATAGGGAAATTTTAGAATATCTCTCATGGAAGCGATCGACACAATGAGGGACGGCGAGAACAACTCCCACGCTCCAACAATGACCGACACCAGCCCTATATCAGATCCTTCCATCCACCATCAAGGCATACAGATGTGCTACAATGACATGCAACCCCAATCCAAAACGAAAGAGGTATGCATCTTTTATTATTCGCCCATAACTTTGTTATGTCCCCTTCAGAAATAGTGTACGCACTGGTGAAGCGGGGCACCAAAGTGCAGTGGCCGCAATAGATGAAATCAGACCTTACCACGAGGAAATCAAATGTCCTATGTTAGTTCCATCAGTAACGGGTACACAAAACTAAAGACTGCATAAGCCTACGACAAATGGTAGTTAGGATGCTGAACCAGGGATACCTTAGGGAATTACTCATTGACAAAAAGAAAACCAACTTTTCACGCGAACGGGAACAACCCCACGGGCCGCCAAAGCTTCCTTCCCCAGCACGCACGATAAACATGATCATTGAAGGCGGTGACCACTTGGCAATCAATCACGACACGTTCACCACTACACAAAAACTAAAGTGGACCATCGCCCATGAACGGTATGACAACTTCGAAGATAGTATCTGTAACGACCCGACCGGTCGTTTTAGAAAATTACTCCCCAATCCCTAATTTAACTGTTCCCCTAAGTTCATTTCTGCTATTGTGGGTTGCCGGGAGAGTTGGTTCCAAAAATTTGAGCATTTTGGGACACTTAGTCCCTAAATAAGAGCTTTGAAACTAGAAAACGGTTCGTAGCCGGAACAGGTGTTAAGACGATCTCGGAACGGAAATCCGATGGTTCCATTAGCTCCGTTAGGTGATTTCGGGGTTGGGAGCGCGTTCGGAATATATTTTGGAGGTCCGTAGCTCAATTAGGCTTGAAATGCCGAAGGTTGAAATTTTAGCGAATCCGATCGATAGGTGAGATTTTGATCCGGGGGTCGGAATGGAATTCCGACAATTTCTGTAGCTTCGTTATGTGATTTTGGATATGTCCGCAAATTTTCAGGTCATTCGGACGTCGTTTGGACGGGTTTTTGATCGAATATGCAATTCGGAAAGTCTTAAGAAATTTAGGCTTGAATTCGATGAGAATTATGGGTTTTGATGTTGTTAGACGTGTTTTGAGGATTTGAGCAAGTTCGAATTAGGTATTAAGATGTGTTGGTATGTTTGGATGAGGTTCCGGGGGCCTCGGGGTGTTTTCGGATGGTTAATCGGGAGAAAAACATGGAAAATTGCAGAACTGGTGCACTGCTTCTGTTGTTTCCGCTCCTGCGGACTTTTGGACGCAGGAGCGAGTCCGCAGAAGCGGACGAGGTGCGCAGGAGCGGGTGGTTCCGCAGAAGCGGAAGAATTTCCGCTGAAGCGGGGTCGCTGGTGCGAGTCTGGGATCGCAGAAGCGGACGAGAGAATTTGGGCATGGTCCGCAGAAGCGGACGTTTTTCCGTTTGGGCGAGACCGCAGAAGCGGTCATTTATGCGCAGGGGCGGGATTGTCCGCAGAAGCGGATGCTTCTTCGCAGAAGCGGAGCCGCTTAAGCGGCCCTCTGGTTCGCAGAAGCGGAAATGGCCGGCTAGGCCTGGAACCGCAGAAGCGACCCTTTGGTCGCGGATACGGGAGCATAGAAGCGGAAAATATTCCGCAGAAGCGAAAATCGCTGTAAGTAAGTGTATCAGAAGTTAGAAAATTTCAGAAACATTTTTAACATTTGGGGGTCTCGGCTTAAGGGCGATTTTGGGCGATTTTGAGGAGGAAGTCAAGGGAAATCATCAGGTAATCAACTATGAACTCATATTATGATTAGTATTGATAATATCATGCAATTATATCATGAAAATGGAGGAATTTGGGGTAATTATGGAGGGTTTAGCCCTAGTCTTGGACTTTAGAAAATCAAGGTTTTGAATGGGCAAATGGAGTCCGATTTTGGTAAAATTGATATGCTCGGACTCGTATTGAGATAAGGAACCCGAATATATAATTTTTGTGATTTTTCGATAAGCGTACCGAAAGTCGGGTTTTGGCAACTTGTGGGTTTTGGTGCATTTTGAGTTATTTTGATTGGGTAATGCCCAATTGGCCTATTTTGATGTGATTCTATTGATTTTTATCGGATACTACACTTGTGGAGGCCGACATTCGCGGCAAGAAGGTTATTTCTTAGCGGTTTTGTACCGGAATTGAGGTAAGTGGCTTGTCTAACCTCGTGTGGGGGAATTTTCACCCCTAGGATATTATGTGATAGTTTAAAAGCCTTGTACGCGAGGTGACGGGCGTGTACATGCGCTGGTTGATGAACACGTATTTTATTCAGAAATGTTCGATGAGCGATATCCCTGTCTTTGGTTGTTAATTTGATATTTTACCCGGTAGTGGTTAGAATAGCATGATTAGGTAGCACTTAACTGTTTAGTTGCCTAACTGCCTTATTTGAATTCCTTGTTAATTATTGGCACTATTTTTCGGTGAAGTTATAAAAGCATAATTATTCACTCTGTGGATTCCTTAATTGGTTGTGCTTGTGGACTGCGGGTTCGATTCCCGGAGACCCAGGGCTGTGGGTTCGATTCCCAGAGACCCGACGTGATATTGGTAGGGACTACGGGTTCGATTCCCGAGATCCTGAGTTATTGGTAGGGACTACGGGTTCGATTCCCGAGATCCCGAGTTATTGGTAGGGACTACGGGTTCGATTCCCGAGATCCTGAGTTATTGGTAGGGACTACGGGTTCGATTCCCGAGATCCTAAGTTATTGGTAGGGACTACGGGTTCGATTCCCGAGATCCCGAGTTATTGGTAGGGACTGCGGGTTCGATTCCCGGAGATCCCGAGTTATTGAGATATTTTTGAGACATGGGCTGTGGGTTCGATTCCCGGAGACCCAGAGGTATTGAGAATGGGACTGTGGGTTCAATTCCCACGGATCCTGGATTTGTTTATTTGAGTTGGTTATTTGTTATTAGCTTGGTTGTAGACAGTTTCGGTAAATATTGTTATTTTGGAAATTTTGTTGTTATATGTTAAACTGTTTATTTTGTTATCATCATATTATTATTGTTTCTCAGTAGGGCCCTGACCTTCCTCGTCACTACTCCATCGAGGTTAGGCTTGGCACTTACCTGAGTACCGCCGTGGTGTACTCATGCTACTCTTCTGCACACTTTTGTTGTGCAGATCCAGGTACATCAGAGGAGGCTCGTACTAGGTGATTCTGCAGCTTTCTGGGAGACTTCGAGGTATGATCTGCTACGTCCGCGGATCCGGAGGCTTCCCTTCTACTCTAGTATTACTAGTTGACATTTTTCTTCATTTCGTTGTTAGATACTCTTTACACATAGAGCCACAGTTGTATTTCCCTTTTAGTCTGTGTTACCGTGGGATTCCGGATCTTGGTAGTGTTTATTTATTGTGTGACGGATGTATGTGCCAAGTGGCACGGATTACATATCTTTTATGTTATTTTCCGCTGTTTCTTATTTAAGTATTTATAACTTATAGATTCCGCAACGTGTTAGGCTTACCTAGTCGTGGGGATTGGGTGCCATCACGACATGTTCACAATTGGTGAACTAGGGTCGTGACAAGTTGGTATCAAAGCTCTAGGTTCATAGGAGTCACGGGACACGGACCGGTTACTTAGAGTCTCGCTGATCGATACGGAGACGTCTGTATTTTTCTATGAGGGGCTATGTAACTGTTTAGGAAACTCTTCATTTCTTTTGGATTCCTTATCGTGCGTCATTTTTTCAGTTGAAGCCTATGTCATATGTTCTTTTGCATCCACTCGTGTATTGAAATTGCGCACTCGGTATCAAGTATGCGCCAACGGTTCGTGACGCTGCAGAGAGATCTCAAGGAAGTCAAGAATTTACTCAACCATTGTTACCGCGTGTCATCCATATCGATAATGCAATAGAATTGAGAGATCTTCAACTGTGCACGTGGGGGTGCACTAGGTTCTGACATTCAGTTGATAAGTATGGTCTTGAGAAGGTTTACTTAACTGCCTAATCGTCAGAGTAAAGGTAGAATCACGAGGTGGATGTAGATCTAAAGATAGTTAGTGGTAATAAAGACTATATGGTTCATATGAGATATCTATTTAGCGAAGAATTCAGCCAGCAGAGATACTGGGGGAAATGAGTTTAACTGTCTTAAGAAGGACATGTACCAAACCAATGTCTTGGGTTGTCTTATGATGAAGACGTACATATGATAAAGGCTATTATCGTGGATTAGCAAGATGTATCTTTAAGGCTTCGTGCTAACTGAAGGGATTTCTCTATCAACGACCAAATTATGGGTCATGTATCATATCCGATTTTGGCTCGCACTGTATTTAGGTGCTATTCAAAAAGTTCTTTGAACACTTGTGGAAGAGTAAGAGTTGAGACTCGTATGGTATGACGTTGGGACTTTTGATGTTCCTGTGTCCATAATAATTCTACATTTCATTATCGGCAGGGAAGACTTCGGCGAAGGCTACATGGTGCTTCGTAGGTGTGAGAATCACAGTATGTCTTAAGCTGTCGTGGTAAAGAATGTTCGATACATAGAGCGGGAATATGCTTGGTTGTATTGCAATGAGTTCATACCCTATGGTGTTAGAGTGCTAATATAGCACAGGTGGTTATATTCGTTGGATCAAGTGAGTTGCAGTTGAATAATAGTAAATGACTTGAGAGAATGGTTATAATGTGTTCGAGAGTCGTGTAATAGTGGCTTTGGGCTAAGTGGGAGAGTCCCACCGCTTAAGATTGGATCGCATGGTTAATTACCTGTGTGAATTATGGATACCAGCGTATTATTGTGTCATTGCAGCCACGGGAAAAGGACCATGTGTGGCAATTTGAGTATATGTATTGTTGAATGCATGTTATGTTTAGCCTTACTGGCTCATGTTCAAACTTGAGGGAAAATTCATGATTTATGCCTCGTATAGGTGCGGGCTTCGCGGGAAGTGATTCCGCTGGGTGCTTTATCGAGAGGGTATTCATATGTTATAAAGAAATTCGGTAGAGTTGGTTGCGTACTGGGGCAAGTTAGAACCGGATGGTTCTCAATAGTGGTCCTAGTGAATTCAAGAGGTAAAGTGTGGTGCCTGATAATTTTGAGTCTATAAGTACAGTTGAGGCTCAAGCTTTTGAAGCAACTTATGAAGAAAAGCACAAAAACGATCTATGATGTTTTGACTTGTGGTGTAGTATTTGAGAGACATGAAATGGTCGTCGTTCTTGAGATAGCATGGCCTCATGATATAAGGTCACTCGGGGTAAGTGCGGTTGGAATAAGTTAGGTATTGAAGGAAGATATTAACATTTCTAAGGCAATCAAGGATAACCTGGAAGGAAGTAGATTGATCGGCCATAGTTGAGTTGGCGTATTGGTGTCAATGATCGATTCATGCAACGTGATCGAATTATGCATGTGTTTTGTGGCGGTGCATTTGAGACTTGTCGGCCACAGTGATTGATGTAATTCTGAAGTATTCTTCTGTTAAGGGCCTGTTATGAGTAGGCAGATCTCGGAAAGGGTTATGGTGGCTTGGACCACTACTTAGAGATTGGCATATTCAACGGTTATGAGAACTCACTGTGTGTTGCTATAGTTCTCCTAAAATGAGTTAAATGGAAGGTCTTATGTGATGAAGTATTAGCCTATCGTCAGTTCTAGAGCTATGATGGAAATTGTGTCTATCGTATATCGGCACGTGGGGTGCAGCGAGTAGTATGAAATTTGAAGGACTAAGGTCACAGTTCGGTCAATGAATGTGATATAAAGAGCTCGGATGAGCAGGGAAAGAGTGTCAGTGTTTTGAGTAAGATGGGTATTAGCATCGGTATCATTTGAGGTCGGTGTTCTATGAGAAAGGCTTTGCATCCCGGTTAGGGACTCCTGATCGCTTTTCGGTGTTAGTGCAGCCGGTGGGTTGAATGTGCAGGTCCGTTTAATTATTCGGAAGATGGTGGGAGCTTGACCCACAAGAAGATTGTATAGGTGTGACTTGTAGTCACTTGATTGGTTAGAAATTTAAACCAAGTATGAGGAGTTTGGTGATATCATCCATTTGAGAACTTATGCCTGGAGGGCACTCTGCTTATTGGGTTATAGACCTGTGAAATACTATTGACTTATCTTGGCACGACCATGATAGACTTAAGGTCGGTGGATAGATTTAAATGTGGAAGTGAGCCTTGCGTCAGGCCAGTTATGTTTCTTCGAGCAATGCGCCCTTTATGAAGGGATAGTCGCGGTCTTATTTCGCGGTTGGTTAATTCATGTAAGATATATTGTGCCGTATGAGTGTGAGACGGCTTGGTAAGTTCCTTATGTGTTGGGGTTCCGCTCAGCGGTGATGTTATAGGAGCATGATGGCTCTTGAGACTCAGATCTTATATCGCACCTCAGTTGTGCTTGAGTTGTAGCCTATAGCGCTATATGTTTCATTGTGTCTGATATCATGCACCTTAGTGTGCTTATGATCGATAGTCAGTATTTCGATGTGACGAACTATTCGGCTCGACATATGACTCCTTGTGTGAGTTTTATATTGTTGGGATCGGGTGGCACGCCACCATGGTTATATTGTTGGGATCGGGTGGCACGCCGCCATGGTTATATTGTTGGGATCGGGTGGCACGCCGCCATGGTTATATTGTTGGGATCGGGTGGCACGCCGCCATGGTTATATTGTTGGGATCGGGTGGCACGCCGCCATGGTTATATTGTTGGGATCGGGTGGCACGCCGCCATGGTTATATTGTTGGGATCGGGTGGCACGCCGCCATGGGCATATTGTTGGGATCGGGTTGCACGCCGCAACAATGTGGTGTCTATTTCGGTGTCTATAATTGCTTTTATGTGTTATGTTTCCTATTTTTCTGAGGAGGCCCATGTTTATGTGAGAGCTGAATAATTCTCTCTAGTTTTCGCCTTCCTTTGTATCACGTACGTATTAGTGGATTAGTAGCACATTGTGTCATCTTGTGGGACTTTTGATTATGTCCGATGTGGCTTATCGCTTGAGCAGTTCGTACTGGGTGAGATGAGATTATGTGATTTGGGGTCAGTACAAATTGATTATATGAAGTATACTATAGAGGAAATGATCATCCTCTGGTTTAGGACAGGGTAATGGATCTTGTCGGGAGTATGGACCAATGAATTGTTGATTCAGTAGTTGGTTATGGATATCAACACATCTCTTCCATCGTGTCGGTATTGTAAAGGTTGGAACGAGACCTATGTAGATCATGAGGTGTGATGGGAGCATCTGATTCGTTGAATTTTTGGCTAATTTGATCATAAAATATTATTGTGGTCTTGTGGATTTTGAGTTGCAAGGTAAGAATCCAGCAAGGTTATGCAGTCATGTTTGAGGACGGCGTTTGAGGAATATTGAGTGATCTCTTGATGAAAACAAGCCCGACATAGAATTTCCGGATGTTGGAATTAGGCTCTAAGACTTAATTGCTTAAACAAGAGGGAATATCTTCAGATATATCAGGCTAATGTGCTCAGCTGAGTCTTAGATTTATTGCCCCTTTTTAGATTTTGAGGCGTGTTGGGGAGGTTGCTTATGAGTTGGCCTTACCTCCCAGCCTAGCGGAGTTCACCCCGTATTTCATGTCTCCATGCTCCGGAGATACCATGGTGACCCGTCGCATGTGTTGGATTTCACTTCTGTTCAGCTAGACAAGGATCTGTCTTATGTTGAGGAGCCAGTAGCCATTCTAGACAGGCAAGTCAGAAAGCTAAGGTCAAAGAACATCGCTTCGGTAAAGGTTCAATGGCGGGGCCAGCCGGTCGAGGAGGCGACTTGGGAGACCGAGCAGGATATGCGCAGCCAGTACCCTCATCTTTTCACTACTCCGGGTATGTTTTCTATGCTCGTTCGAGGACGAACGAATCTTTAAGTGTGGGAAGATGTAACGACCCGACTGGTCATTTTAGAAAATTACGCCCCAATCCCTAATTTAACTTTTCCCCTAAGTTCATTTCTGCTATTGTGGGTTGCCGGGAGAGTTGGTTCCAAAAATTTGAGCATTTTGGGACACTTAGTCCCTAAATAAGAGCTTTGAAACTAGAAAACGGTTCGTAGCGGGAACAGTGTTAAGACGATCTCGGAACGGAAATCCGATGGTTCCATTAGCTCCGTTAGGTGATTTCGGGGTTGGGAGCGCGTTCGGAATATATTTTGGAGGTCCGTAGCTCAATTAGGCTTGAAATGCCGAAGGTTGAAATTTTAGCGAATCCGATCGATAGGTGAGATTTTGATCCGGGGGTCGGAATGGAATTCCGACAATTTCTGTAGCTTCGTTATGTGATTTTGGATATGTCCGCAAATTTTCAGGTCATTCGGACGTCGTTTGGACGGGTTTTTGATCGAATATGCAATTCGGAAAGTCTTAAGAAATTTAGGCTTGAATTCGATGAGAATTATGGGTTTTGATGTTGTTAGACGTGTTTTGAGGATTTGAGCAAGTTCGAATTAGGTATTAAGATGTGTTGGTATGTTTGGATGAGGTTCCGGGGGCCTCGGGGTGTTTTCGGATGGTTAATCGGGAGAAAAACATGGAAAATTGCAGAATTGGTGCACTGCTTCTGTTGTTTCCGCTCCTGCGGACTTTTGGACGCAGGAGCGAGTCCGCAGAAGCGGACGAGGTGCGCAGGAGCGGGTGGTTCCGCAGAAGCGGAAGAATTTCCGCTGAAGCGGGCTCGCGGGTGCGAGCCTGGGATCGCAGAAGCGGACGAGAGAATTTGGGCATGGTCCGCAGAAGCGGACGTTTTTCCGTTTGGGCGAGACCGCAGAAGCGGTCATTTATGCGCAGGGGCGGGATTGTCCGCAGAAGCGGATGCTTCTTCGCAGAAGCGGAGCCGCTTAAGCGGCCCTCTGGTTCGCAGAAGCGGAAATGGCCGGCTAGGCCTGGAACCGCAGAAGCGACCCTTTGGTCGCGGATACGGGAGCATAGAAGCGGAAAATATTCCGCAGAAGCGAAAATCGCTGTAAGTAAGTGTATCAGAAGTTAGAAAATTTCAGAAACATTTTTAACATTTGGGGGTCTCGGCTTAAGGGCGATTTTGGGCGATTTTGAGGAGGAAGTCAAGGGAAATCATCAGGTAATCAACTATGAACTCATATTATGATTAGTATTGATAATATCATGCAATTATATCATGAAAATGGAGGAATTTGGGGTAATTATGGAGGGTTTAGCCCTAGTCTTGGACTTTAGAAAATCAAGGTTTTGAATGGGCAAATGGAGTCCGATTTTGGTAAAATTGATATGCTCGGACTCGTATTGAGATAAGGAACCCGAATATATAATTTTTGTGATTTTTCGATAAGCGTACCGAAAGTCGGGTTTTGGCAACTTGTGGGTTTTGGTGCATTTTGAGTTATTTTGATTGGGTAATGCCCAATTGGCCTATTTTGATGTGATTCTATTGATTTTTATCGGATACTACACTTGTGGAGGCCGACATTCGCGGCAAGAGGGTTATTTCTTAGCGGTTTTGTACCGGAATTGAGGTAAGTGGCTTGTCTAACCTCGTGTGGGGGAATTTTCACCCCTAGGATATTATGTGATAGTTTAAAAGCCTTGTACGCGAGGTGACGGGCGTGTACATGCGTTGGTTGATGAACACGTATTTTATTCAGAAATGTTCGATGAGCGATATCCCTGTCTTTGGTTGTTAATTTGATATTTTACCCGGTAGTGGTTAGAAGAGCATGATTAGGTAGCACTTAACTGTTTAGTTGCCTAACCGCCTTATTTGAATTCCTTGTTAATTATTGGCACTATTTTTCGGTGAAGTTATAAAAGCATAATTATTCACTCTGTGGATTCCTTAATTGGTTGTGCTTGTGGACTGCGGGTTCGATTCCCGGAGACCCAGGGCTGTGGGTTCGATTCCCGGAGACCCGACGTGATATTGGTAGGGACTACGGGTTCGATTCCCGAGATCCCGAGTTATTGGTAGGGACTACGGGTTCGATTCCCGAGATCCCGAGTTATTGGTAGGGACTACGGGTTCGATTCCCGAGATCCCGAGTTATTGGTAGGGACTACGGGTTCGATTTCCCGAGATCCCGAGTTATTGGTAGGGACTACGGGTTCGATTCCCGAGATCCCGAGTTATTGGTAGGGATTGCGGGTTCGATTCCCGGAGATCCCGAGTTATTGTGATATTATTGAGACATGGGCTGCGGGTTCGATTCCCGGAGACCCAGAAGTACTGAGAATGGGACTGTGGGTTCAATTCCCACGGATCCTGGATTTGTTTATTTGAGTTGGTTATTTGTTATTAGCTTGGTTGTAGACAGTTTCGGTAAATATTGTTATTTTGGAAATTTTGTTGTTATATGTTAAACTGTTTATTTTGTTATCATCATATTATTATTGTTTCTCTCAGTAGGGCCCTGACCTTCCTCGTCACTACTCCATCGAGGTTAGGCTTGGCACTTACCGAGTACCGCCGTGGTGTACTCATGCTACTCTTCTGCACACTTTTGTTGTGCAGATCCAGGTACATCAGAGGAGGCTCGTACTAGGTGATTCTGCAGCTTTCTGGGAGACTTCGAGGTATGATCTGCTACGTCCGCGGATCCGGAGGCTTCCCTTCTACTCTAGTATTACTAGTTGACATTTTTCTTCATTTCGTTGTTAGATACTCTTTACACATAGAGCCACAGTTGTATTTCCCTTTTAGTCTGTGTTACCGTGGGGTTCCGGATCTTGGTAGTGTTTATTTATTGTGTGACGGATGTATGTGCCAAGTGGCACGGATTACATATCTTTTATGTTATTTTCCGTTGTTTCTTATTTAAGTAATTATAATTTATAGATTCCGCAACGTGTTAGGCTTACCTAGTCGTGGGGACTGGGTGCCATCACGACATGTTCACAATTGGTGAACTAGGGTCGTGACACCTTCCATAAGTCCGATTTTGATAGTTTTTTTTTCTATCATTATGATGCTTTAGTTGTCACTTTATGTATCATCGATACAGATATTAAAAGAATCATGGTTGACGATGGAAGCGGTGCCTGTATTATGCATCCAAGAGTCCTCGTACAAATAGGACTCGAGGATAAGATAATATTGTGTTGCATAACATTACCTGGTTTTAACAATATAGTGGAACAGACATCTGGAGAAGTATCACTACCCATTTTAGGAGGAAGAGTCACGCTGGAAAAGACTTTCCATGTGATGAACTAGGAAATAACGTATAACACCATCATAGAATGACCATGGATGGGTTACGAGAGTTGATTTTAGAGGAGGCCCATAGTTCCAGTTACTTTATTCATCCGGGCATCGCGAAGATGTATCAGGATTTACAGCAACATTATTGGTAGCATAGAATGAAGGACGATATCGTAGCACATATGGCTCGTTGTTTGAGTAGTTAGCAGGTTAAGTACGAGCATCAGAGGCCTGGTCGTGTATTTTATAGGATTGAGCTTCCCTAATGGAAGTGGGAAAGGATTACTATAGGTTTTATCACATGGCTTCCATTGACTTGGAAGAAGTTCGATGTAGTCTGGATTATTGTTGATTGGTTGACCAAGTCCGTGCATTTCATTCCTGTGATAGTATCCTATTCTTCAGAGAGATTAGCTAAGATTTATATCCGGGAGATTGTTCATCTTTATGGTGTGCCGGCATCTATCATTTCGGATCAGGGTATGCAGTTTACCTCAAGCTTCTAGAGAGCAGTTCAGCAAAGGTTGGGCACACAGGTTAAGTTGAGCACATCATTTCTGAGTGTATTATTTTTAGCCATTGGGATAGCCCATTAAGATCATCCTCATCCGCTCGTACCACTACATAATAAGCGTTGTGGATTTCCTCCCATGTGGTAAGGGGATATTTAATGAGGCGGCTTAATAGCTTCTTAGTTTCCCTCGAACCATCCCTGTTTAGTTCATTCTAGAAAGTGGCAACTGTAATACTGTGATGACCCGACCCATTATCACGTGAGTTATCACCCAGTTTTTCGTGTTATATGCTTGTTCGTGATCCAATATATGTGTTTGGTGAATTTGAGTCAATTCGGATCGAGTTTGGTAGGAAATGAGACAAATAGTCTCTTTGATGAAAGAATAGTTGGAAAAGTCAACTGGATGTTGACTTGTAAGTTAGAGGACTCAGAATTGAATTCTAATGGTTGGGTTAGCTTTGGGGGATCATTTGTGGCTTAGAAAAGTGATTGGAATTGAATTTAGAGGTCACGTGTAGAAATAGGCATGAATTGGCTAAGTTGAAATTTTGGCGAACTCCGATCGATAGGCGAGATTTTGATCCGGGAGTCGGAATAGAATTCTGATAGTTGTAGTAGCTTCATTGGGTGATTTCGGGTATGTCTCAAAATTTTTAGGTCATTCGGACATCGTTTGGTCGGGTTTTTGATTTGATGTTGGTTTCGAAAGTTTAGTTGAAACTTAGGCTTGAATCCACCTTAATTTGATGATTCGTGCATTTAAGGGTATGTTTTTATGATTGGAACAAGTTCGTGTGATGATTTAGAGTGGATTTGTATTTTTGGTTGAGGTTTCGAGGGCCTCGGGATGTTTTCGGAGGGTGAAACGGATGAATTTATGAAGTGTATTATTGCTGGTATTTAATGCAGCAGGGTTTTCACTTCTGCGGAAGGGGGACCGCAGAAGCGGCAAAATGATCGCAGATGCTATCCTAGGGCCGGTTAGTAGAATTTCCGCATGAGCGTGTTGGTTATCACACAGGCGGGCCTGCAGAAGCGGGCCATGGTCCACCGAAGCGGAAGTTGGCAGGTTGGGGAAACCTAGCGGAAAGTAAGAAAAATCCGTTTAAGCCATCTCGCAAGTGCGAGTGGTGAACCGCAGAAGCGGTCTTGTACTTAAAGAAGGTTACAAAAGACACTATGTTTTCGCAGGAGCGGGCTCGCGGAAGCGAGACTAGTGTCGCAGAAGCGAAAAAGCGACCTGGGTTTAATGAACAGTAAGGGTTCGAAAACACATTTGGTGCTTCGAACTAAGAGGCGATTTTGGAGATTTTGAGAAGGAAACCGAGGGAATTCATTAGGTAAGCACTCTTGGACTAAATTTATGTTAATATATTGATAAATTGTGGAATTTACCTCTCAAATTGGAAGAATTTAGGTTTACCAATGGAGGATTATTGCTCTAAGTCTGGGTTATAGAAAATCAATGATTTGAGTGGGCGGATGGAGTTTGATTTTGATAAACTTTATATGTATGGACTCGGGGTGAGATAAGGGTCCTGAAAATGTGACTTTCATAATTTTTTGAGAAGCGGTCCCGGGGCTCGAGTTTTGCTAGTTTCGAGATTTTTCATGTATTTCGATTGTTTTCAATTGGGTGTTGATCCATTTTCCTATTTTGATATATTTTTACTGATTTTTGCTAGTTTTGACGTGCGTGGAGGCTGGTTCGAGGAGCTAAGGCGTCGCGGGCTTGAGTTTTCGCCGGATTGAGGTTGGTAATACTTGTAAATGATGTCGTGAGGGTTAGTAAACCCCGAACTTGCACATCCTAGTGCTATATTAAGGTGACTTGCACGACGGATAATGGGCGTGGGGTAGAGAACCATTGGGGATTATGACTTGATCCCTCCCGCTTAATAAAAATACTACCTAATTGCTTTAAATTGAATTGACACCCTAATAAAGATATTAATTATCATGAATTGGACTAATTATCATGTTTTGGGATTCGTGCCGATTATCTGAATCCTTCAGGGGTTGGTATCACTGTCTTGATAATAATGTGCAGATTTTTATCTCAATCTAAGGTTTTAAAATGGTATTTTGCTACTCAGCATTTCATAAGATTTTGAAAAACTTGTACAAGGTTTTGATGACATTTTAGCTTTGAGCTGATATGATACTGTTGCCCAAGGGGCTTATATGAATTCATGACTATGCGTGGATCGGGCTGCACGCCGTAGTAGGAGATATTGATATTGCGCTTGGGCTGTAGGAGCCCCAACGGAGTCTGAAGTCCCACAGTGAGCGCGGGCGCCTTTACATGGATCGGGTTATACGCCACATCGTCATATGCATTGCATTGTATATATACATTGGCTTATTTGTGCTACATGGCATGACTTTTAGCACTCATATATTACTGGCATACATGTGTTACCTGCCTTATTGACCAGATACTCTGGTGGAAATTGATAAGGAGTTTTGAGCCCAAGGGGCTGATTTGAGTGAAGACTTGCACTGTCTGAGGTTGTACCAGGTATTGAGGTGTCATAATGAAGGGAAGAGATGTTAAAAAGAGATTTCTAAATAATCTACTCAAATATGCTGAAAAGGAATAAAATGACAGTGTAATGTTGTTGAAAGATGTTTCGGTAATATAAAGCATGAGATAGTGCTTTGTGTGGTTTTCTTTTCCTCAGCATTATTTACTTTTATTATCGCTGAGTTGGAAGTACTCACTGGACTCCCTGCACCATGTGTGTAGATTCACGTACCTGGAGGCTTAGTTGAGCTTGCTGCTGATTTAGATCCAGTTGGGATCGTAGAGGTAGCTGGCGTCCGCAGGACCCGACATGTCCCCTTGTTACTGTTATTACTTATTTTATTCCGCGTACTCTTATACTTGTAGAGTCATTTACAGTGTTGTATTGATATTCTGATAGAGGCTCTTGGCTCGTGACCCGGGATCTTTGGGAAGTTACATTTTTTTAAAATGTTTCAGAATGTTATTGTATCTATCACTTTATTTTGGCTTCTTTCTTGATAATGACTTAAAATAAGTGATTTTGAGCTCTAAGCTCGGGATGAGAGTGTATTTGGTCGGGCTGGACTAGCAATGTGCTGGGCGCCATCACGACCGGGTTTTGGGGTCGTGACAAGTTGGTATCAGAGCCTAGGTTTACTAGGCCTCATGAGTCTTAAGCCAGTTAGTAATGTCTCGCAGATCGGTACGGATACATTTTTATTTATCCTCGGGAGGCTGCAGACATTTTAGGAAACATTTCACATTCTTGAAATTCTTATCGTGCGTACTTGATTCTGCTTGAGATGTAATTCTTAAAATTCCTTCCATACATCTATATGCGCACTCGAGAGCTCAGTATTATAATTGCCTTGATGGATTGTGACTCCCCAATCGCGGGGCGAGATGTAATCTCCGTGAGTTCATGTTGGGCCAGTCGGGAGGATTTGAGACCAGATCTTTGTCTATGGCTTGAGCACCAAGGTACTGATTTTGCGAGCTGGTATTATGAAGATTTTTATGATCGGTAATGTCCCTAATTGTTGAAATGGCAGCTTGATAATGGATGAGCTGTTAGGTGTTAGACTCTTATTGTGATCTGTTGTGTAGCCCCGAGCTATGGGCGTGGTGAATATTTATCATATCTCTTAGTTGGAAGGTAAAGTGCACTACGTGTGGTAGTATGAGTTCAGACTCAGGAAGACCGTATTGGTTGTCCTATGTGTATTGTGGTGAAAGGTATTTTATATATGTTATGATTCGAGCAGGTGCAGCGCATGTCCATGTATCAATTTTGATAATATAACTCGTGTAGTATTGAGATTAATGTTGTTGATATACATTGTGATGTCTTGTCGAGTTGTGGACGTATTGTTAGGATGGTTTTGGTGATTCTCTAGCATGTGGATAGGCTCAAATTACAAAGGAAACTCTGTCGAAACTTTTGAAAAATTTGGGACTTAGAAAAGACTTTGTCATCTAAAGAATGGGCTTACCTATCATGTATGAATGAATGGAAGAATTGCAAAAGAGTTAAGATTCATGATGATTCGAGTCTCCGCCAAAGCTTGTAAATCACTTGAGTTTAATCTCACTATAACATTGTGGCATCATTTGAGTAAGAATGCTATGAGTGGTTAAAAATGCTTTGATGTATGGCTCTGAGCCAAGTTGGGGATGTTGTTATTGATTAACTAATTGCACTGTTGTGTGCTATGTTAGTTATGTCTCCAAGTATTATGGAATTTTTTTATAAAGGTTATATGGTGCTTCGTAGATGCGAAAAAAAGAATAAAAATACTAGGATGTTTCAAGCTGATGTTGATAAAGAATGCTCGGTGTATAGTAAAGAAATATAGATATTTGTATCTGTATCAATCATGTTCTGCGATGTCAGAGTTCTAACAATGCACGAGTGGTTCTGTCAATAAAACAGTTAAATTACAGCTGAATAAGGATGAATGATGCCCGAGAATGGTTTTGCAGTGTTCAAGAGTTTGCATGTAATAGTCAGGTGTCTTAAGATTGTGTAAGTGGCTAGACACTATGGTTTCGTTAGAAGAGATCGAGATTTGTGGTATGTTATGTTAATTGTGGGATTCTATGTATCCGTATTGAAAGGTAATGATAACGAATTCAGAATCGCAGGAAGTTCTTCAAAATAAAGTATCATAGAATGTGGTACTTCTGGGAAACATCTGAGAGAGTATTCAGTAGGCTATGATTCCTAGACTGTGTGGTCTTATGTATGAGTCTCGTGTGGTGACCTGAGTTGAGGTATTGTGATGCTTCAGTAATAGAACATTGGGATAAATGGAATAGCTTGATAATAAACCGAAACGGTAGCATAAGGATACAATTAATTCCTGGTATGTGTTTGAAGTAATGAGTCTTGCAGGTATTGTGCAACAAAGCTCTTGAGTGTTGGCAGTTGCGTAGCTCGATGTGGCTAGAAGGACTCAGTCCTGGCAGTTTAGTTTCTGCAATGGAATTGGGAGAAAGAGTTCGTGATGTGTTTTACCGTGGTCTGAACATGAGTATATCTTCTGTTGGTATGCGAAGCTCGGAATATGTAATGATTTTTCTTCTATATGGGATCATGAAAGTCCTTGACTAGTTGAGTGCGTCGATGTTTGCGGCGTAGGAGAGGAATAGAAATTTCAATGTTATCTTAGTGTGGTATGGTATATGCGATGTGTTATGGAAAGTTGATAATGGCATGTTCAAGGTTTGGGTTCAGTTCATAATATAAGGGTAAGTCATTAGAATTCTAGAGCAGCGCGGGCAGCTACAGATAATTTAAGAATCGATCTTTCTGGTGATTAAGGAAAAAAGTGGTACTGCTATTCTAGTGATTTGGCAGGGTATGTATTCAAAAAGGTCAAGGTAATGTAATCTGATAATATCCGGTGGTATTGCGGTATTCTCTTATTGGATTGACTGTAATGATTGAGTTGTTAAGGGCATAGGGAAATTTCTGAATGACTTTCGTGGTATGAGTGGATGCTTGATGTGCGTTATGTATTCATACGGTGGAGTGTGGAATCAGGCATAGTGATTCATGTGCTATATATGTGTTGGAGACTAGAAGTTCTCGTAATCCGCCTATGTAGTGGTTGTATAGCGTGTGTATCAGCACTGTTTAGTGGTTATGGTAAGTTGGAAGCCCTAGCGGCTCTCTCTTTGCTTGATATGATGAATTTGGGCTAGGTTAATTGTTTGCAGACTGGTTGTCATAAGTCGAGTTGTCTAGACTAATGTGATATGGACTATGTCGGAAATGCCACAAATTGCGTAGCAGAGTGCATCAGAGTATGCTCCAGCAGGGTAGTTGTACCCCAGGACCAGCGGACGGCTGGTAGGTATTGCTTTGTCAGTGTAGATGTTTCTACCATTGATTCAGTACCGGTATTGAGGAACTTTGTCAGATGCGTTTCTTGTGGCCAAGATTGAGGCTATATATGTTTATTCTAATGAGCAATTTGACATTATGTGCATTTTCTTTCGCGAGAATTTTGAGTGGATCGGGTGGCACGCCGCCACAGACTATTTGGATCGGGTGGCAAGCCACCACAGGTATGGTATCTGGATGGGGTGGCACGCCACCACGGGTATGTCATTGGAGCGGGTTGCACGCCGCAACAATGTGATATGGTGAATAGTTTTCTATATGTTAC
Organism: Nicotiana noctiflora; assembly: GCA_032618575.1. NCBI lineage: Eukaryota > Viridiplantae > Streptophyta > Magnoliopsida > Solanales > Solanaceae > Nicotiana > Nicotiana noctiflora. The sequence continues at coordinate 25,366 of JASVEL010001290.1, read as the reverse complement.
CTTGTATACAATACTTCCTGGTTTCTGAGGAAAAGTCTCTTATTGGAGCATGTGTTGTGCTCGTCGCGGCTTAGGCCGGTGTTGAGGTGTCATATCACCAGTGCGGTGTGTTATAATCGAAATGATCGTTGGAGTCGTTAATGAGTGCGGGCATATGTGATTTTAGCTAGTTAGAAAGGTAATATCGAGGTTTGGCTCTGAAATCTGTTGTGGTACCAGTCAAAAGGGAAGTGGATTCATGAATTGTTGACCTGAGAGATGAATTTGATATATCGCGTGTTCAGTTGCCGTAGACAGGATATGATGGTGTTGGAATAAGACTTTAGCTAATGAAAAAGGTTTTTCAGTTAGTAATTGGTTAATGTGGGCAATTGTTGTGATTAGAGTCCATCGTCTCGAGGATTGGGTTATTTGATACATTATATGATCTCACCCGGAATGGTGAGTATGGGTTATTACAGTTGGTTCAGGTCTATGTGAGATAGGGGGCGTGGGATCACCTCGAGTATATGCTTGGTAAGGTCATTCAGCTATTGGGTTGCATCTAGTACAACTCTGGGTCCGCTCAAGGACAAGCGTTGATTTAGGTTGGGGAGAATGTAACGACCCGACTCGCCGTCGCATGAGTTACAACCCAGTTTTCCCCGTTATATGCTTATTCATGTTTCAATATATGTGTTTGGTGAATTTGAGTCAATTCGGATCGAGTTTCGTAGGAAAAGAGACAAATAGTCTCTTTGATGAAGGAATAGTTGGAAAAGTCAACCGGATGTTGACCTGTGAGTTAGAGGGCTCAGAATTGAATTCTGATGGTTCAGTTAGCTTCGAGGGATCATTTGTGGCTTAGAAGAATGATCAGAATTGAATTTGGAGGTCCGGTGTAGAAATAAGCTTGAATTGGCTAAGTTGAAATTTTGGCGAACTTCGGTCGATAGGCGAGATTTTGATCCGGGAGTCAGAATGGAATTCCGACAGTTGCAGTAGCTTTGTTGGGTGATTTCGGATATGTCTAGTTCTATCGCGTAATTGACTCATCTATTATGTATATATTTTTATTACCTAAAATATCGCCGGAAGTGTTATTACAAGTTCAGCTTTTACTTCGAATTTTCAATTCAAACCACCTCAAAAATATCATACGAAAATACAAGATTTAGGGATTGGGTGAGGACATCGGCGATCTGGTACAATTGTTATTTATATGTGTCCTGTTATCGAGCAATGTGTTGGGCACCATCATCGTAAGGTATGTAATATTTTAATGTCGTGGTGATAGCTTAAGTTCTCTAAAATAAATCTTTCTTTTAGAGAACAGATTCCACTATAAACACATGTTTCATTAACACTCATCACACACAAACCCTAGCTGCCCTAGGATTCCCTTCCTCCTCTACCGTCTCTCATGGAGACCACCGAAAAATCACGCCTCGGCCTTCGTCTCCGGCTCAAGCCAAACCCTAAACACCTTTGTATATTTATTAAAAGTAGAATTATGACTATGTTATGACTTATAAATCTATCATTTAGGACCTTATGGACAAATTTGTGATCATCTATGAATATGGTTAATATTGCAAATTATAGTAGGGGTGGGCATATGTCGGATAAATCCGATAATCCGGACCGTTAATTTTTTATTGGGTTATTGGGTTAACGGTTCAGTAACGGGGTAAAAAAAATTTTTATTGGGTTATTGGTTCGGTCTCTGTTTGTATTTTTATTATTGGGTAAAAACTGATAACCCAATAAGAATGAAGTAATTTATTAATCTACCCTTAAGTATATACTGGAGTTTTATTTTACTTATTCCCTTCCCTCTTCAGTTCACTCAGTCTTTGTCTCTCTCATTGTATTTCCGCCGCATCCCCCAACTCCTATTAGTCAATCGCATCGTAACGCCAGACGCCTGACTCGTCAATCGCATCGTGTAAGTTTTGGCTCAAGATTTTTTGTTTGTTTCTTGTTAATTGTTTTGTTTGCTCAAGAATTTTGCCTCTGTTTGCTTCTGATTTTTGCCTCTGTTTGCTTCTGATTTATGTTTTCTGTTTCGCTAACCGCCAGTCTTGGTGTCTTCTCTACTCATGTGAAATTTATGGTTAGAGGAGTAGCAATTTTTTGATATTCAGTTTGAGTAATTGAGCACTTTTAATTTTAGCTTTATCTTATCGGGTAAACCGATAACCTAACCGATAAGGATCAATAACCGATAAGATGATAACCGATAACTAATATCTTATCGGTTTGGTTATCGGGTTATGATATTTGTAAACCGATAACCGATAGGCAAAACCGATAATTTTCAAAACTGAACCGAACCGACCGATGCCCACCCCTAAATTATAGAGCTCATAAGTTTTCATCCCGGTGAAATATATAGATCCAACACTCAAAATATTCAAGGGTAGAAATCCCTTGAATATTTAGTAACTGCCTAAATATTGTGGGAGACATATGTTTGTACTTAGACTTAGTGCCTAACACATTCCAATGATTGACCGTGAATGAATATGAAGCTCATCGAGATTTATTTGGGGGGTAATTGTAATAAGTTCCCCCCAAATATAACTACTTAATTCTTACCCGAGAAGCAACCCCTCCATGACAATTGGAGTGGTTGGTATGGATCCGTGTAGTGCACTACTTTTAAAATTACAACCTATGGCTGTATCATCTATAATACTTCTGAAATCATGAAAGCAATAGAATCAGAATCGGTTAATGAAGAAGACAACCTAAATCAGCCCCAAACTATATACAAAGCGAAGTTTAATGGGCTCTGCAACTTATGTCCTTGTGATTTAGCGAGGCTCATCTCCGTTTTTATTAAGGTCTTTTCCTAAGTATACTATATTTTCTATTTTTATTTTTTCCTTAGGTATAAATGTTTCAGATTTTATGTCATTTTTCATATCATCATTTATTAGGATTCAGGCCCCCCTTTTATACGCAATTGGGCCTGAAATCCAGGCCTCCTCACATTATTACATCCAGGTGCAGCTGGATAACCAAGTTCCAGCTAGCATTTTCGTTTCTATCCCGAGGCATTAATGCCATGTCAATTAGACCTGGGCCTGTATTCACGGCGAGTCCCAGGTTATTTATGTCTAAAGCGGAATCAAAGCAGATCAATATTTAAACAACAATAATACGAACAAATACTTAACAATTAACTATTTCAAATAATGGCAAATTACATTTGATCCTTACTGTTTTCAGTATTGTCAATTAACTAAAAATATCAACACTACTTTAATCAACGTGTTACTATTTAACTACTAAATTAACAGAGTATGAATCTACGAATTATCTATTGATTGAGGCACTATTTACAGAGTTATTATTGCTCTCATTAAACTGAAAACAGTGTTCTAAACTTCAGCTAGACATGCTTAAATTACCATTGTTATTACAACCACATTCAGGTCACCATTCGAGATCCACTTAACAATACCTGATAATTTGCACACATACGGCTGATATATAACAAGTGATCAAATGGTGGTTTTAAAGTATACGATGAATATGCTTATAAACTATTTCATTCAGTAATTTTGGTCGGGATTATTGCGAATCAGTGTTTGTTAGTTTGCCTGAACCTGAGTTTTGACCCATGTATTGGTCATGTTCATAGACCATGGATTACGGTTCCACCATGAATTATAGATACTGATAATTATATCAGGCGAATATAATATCAGGCGAATATCAGTTATTCTCCTCTGATATCTTAGTGTAGTATAACTGTGCCAATTACGTATCAAGTTTATGCCACTATTCCAATAATATAGCTTGATGTATACACAATTGCCTACCACAAGTAAAATGCTTTCACACTTCAATATATAACCCTTATGAAGAGTGATTTATTATATGGTACATACTGTAAATCTTTAAAAATAGAGAGCATTTTGCTCATTAACAAAGATTACCCTATAGTACAACGAGATACGGCTTTGACATAATTAACTTCATATTCATAGACGGTCAATTACTAAATAACAACCACGATATATAAATGGAAGGTCCTATGACTACAATCGTATTAGTCCAATGGAGTAATGTTATTTACTCCATAAACAATATCTTGAATGCTCAGCTATTCAATTTGATCCCCATCTTTAATTATAACCACGTATTGCTACACCGGAAAAACAATCATATTTATACACCATTTGCCGACCTTTGTGTCTCGCATGAACCCCAAACATGACATTACTATGAGGCCAGTTTACATGTGACAATACTGGTTATCCCCATTATGTGCTTTGGCTAATCACATGCCCAATACTCCTAAATTATAAAAGTCTATTGTTGAAATCCTAATTGTAACGACCTAACCAGTCGTTTTGAGCTACGATGCGTCATTGAGCAGTTTGAGGCTATGAGCAGCTTCATCTCGGGTATATTGACTTGTGTGTATGGTCAGAATTAAAATTCAAGAAGTTTGGAGTCAAATTTAAATGAAAATTCTCATTTCCGAAGCTTAAAATTGAAGAAATGAACTAGGATTGGAATTTTGAGTGTACGATCTCGGAATTGGGATATGAAGGTTCCAAGAGGTTCATATGATGATTTCGGACTTGGGCGTATGCCCGGATCGGGTTTTGGATAACCCGTGAGCATTTTGGCGCATATTATGGAAGATAACATTTTAGAAGAAATTGCATCAGTTTGGCTTTATTGATGTCCGTTTGGGATTTCGAGACTGGGAGTAGCTCCGTATGGTTATTCTGGATTTGGAAGCGCGATTGGAAGTGAATTCGGAGGTCCGTAGGTCATTTTGGAGTCGTTTGGCTAAAGATAGAAAATTGAAGGTTTTTGAGAAAATTTGACCGGAAGTGGAAATTTTGATATCGGACGCGAAATGCGAGTTAATTGTTTAACGAGTAAATTGCGTATCGAATTGATAAAATGAGCTCCGAATTCAGTTTTGATTGAAGGGTTGTGTTCGTATTATTATTTGTGACTCATAGGAACAAGAATCGCCTAATTCCGAGTTGGTATGACAGAGTTAGAGCCATTATAGTGAAACAAAAGCTGCTGTAATTTTCTAGGCAATTTCTGCATTTTTCGTACGTGTGAACAGTGATCTCACTTGCGTGTACAGTATCTTTGTACGGTATACATGAACAGTACCATATCAACAGTGATGTGAACAGTGACGTGAAGAGTGATGTGAACAGTGCATGTAAACAGTAACGTGAGCAGTGACGTAAATAGTGACGGACAGAATGATAAGTTCTGAAAATGGGAATTTCTCCCATTTTCCATTTTTGACGAATTGGAGCTCGGATAAGGCGATTTTTTGAGGGATTTTTGGAGAGAACAATGGGGTAAGTGTTCTTAACTCAATTTTTGGTTGTATAACTTGAATCTATTACAAGTTTTGGTGTTTAATCTAAGGATTTTGTTGGAAAAGGGTAGAAAACCCTCTTAGATAGAATCATTGATTTGAACGTCGAAATGATATGGGAATTTAACAAATTTGGTATGGTTAGACTCGTGAGAGTGCGAGGTTTCTGGAAATATAAAATTTACCCGGTTCCGAGACGTGGGGCCCGAGGGGTATTTTGGTCATTTTATATAATTTTGCGTATTAGCTTAGAATTTAATTGTACAATAAATTACTTGAATTATTATTTACAAATGCAATTTAATTGAATAGATTTGAGCCATTTGGAGTCGGATACTCGTGGCCAGAGCGTGTTTTCAAGTTGACGTGCACTTGATCGAGGTAAGTGGCTTGTCTAACCTTGTGTGGGGGACTTTGTCCCTTAAGATATGAATTTGGTAATTGAATGCCTTGTGCGTGAGGTAGCGAGCGCGTACTTGAGCTAATTGTTGAAAACCCGAATTTTTACTTAAAAATAAAAGTTACTTGAGTTGAGTTCTCTTTCATATTTACTTATTCCTAACTGCTATTATAGCTTGTGCTAGTATAGATAAGCATGTTTAGTGGATTTATTTGTGTATTTTCTTAAACTACCTTGTTGCATTCTGTGAAACATATTAGGCCAGAATATACTATTATTTGTTATGAGTCGGTAGCTAATTAATATCTTGAGTTGTTGTTGGTTGATTTAAATTGGGACTACGGGACGGCATCCCGGAAATTTCCCCTATACATATTATACAATAAGAATGAGGGTGCGGGATACTAAGAGATCCCTGGCACAGAAAAGAATATATTTATTGAGGATACTAGGAGATCCTCTGGATACTAAGAGATCCCAGAATATTTATTGAGGATACTAGGAGATCCTCTGGATACCAAGAGATCCCAACAATTATTATTGTGGATACTAGGAGATCCCAGAATATTTATTGAGGATACCGGGAGATCCTCGGGATACCAGGAGATCCCAGAATTTATTGTTATGGATACTAAGAGATCCCAAAAATATATTTATTGAGGATACCAAGAGATCCTCGGGATACCGGGAGATCCCCGACGATAAATATCCGGTTGTGGTTTGTACCTCTATTCTTTGATAGTGTTTCTCCGTTGTTACTATTTTACTTATTTTTCTTGCCGGATATTTGCTGTGATTATACACATATTGTCTTCTCATTATCATATTGGTTATTATATTTTACATCAGTAGGACCATAACCTTCCTCGTCACTACCCAATCGAGGTTAGGCTTGGCACTTACCGAGTACCGCTATGGTGTACTCATGCCCCTTCTGTGTATGTTTTTCATGTGCAATTCCAGGTACTTTATCTAGGCATATCACTCTCGAGGCGGAGAGATCTAGCAGAGACTTCGAAGTACATCTGCCTACGTCCGTAGATCCGGGGAGTCCCCTTCTATTCTCACTAGTGATAGTAGTTATTTCCCTTACTCTCGTTGTATAGACATTTCCTGATGTATAAAGCCACAGTTGTACTCTTTCTTAGTCTGTGTTGCCCGTGAGTTTCCGGGTCTTGGTAGTATGTTGCTTAGTGTGTTTTGGCGAAGTGTATGTGCCGAGCGGCACCTATTACATTTCATTTATATTATTCTGTTGTTACCTTATCTTTTATTTCATGAAATTGTACATTCCACATCGTGTTAGGCTTACCTAGTCGCGAAGGCTGGGTGCCGTCATGACAGATTCACGATTGGAGAACTAGGATCGTGACACTAATAGAAACTAAGGGTATCTTCACTATTATGAACAGTCATATAAATCAATTTGTCTCAAAAGGGTAAGAGGTTAGTGGTAATTGACAATACTATAGCGCTGCATTAATTTTTGACACTAGGCCAAATTCCGATGATGAGGGAACTATTGATTACCCTATTACCAACATTAGACAGGTCATGTGATGATGATATCAAAATATGTAGGACCTTCCGTTTATGAATGAAATTAAGGTCATAACTAAGATTATAATGTGTTTTAGGCCTATGGTTTTAACATAAATCTTTAAGTGGCCGTCTATGTTAAAAACTAAGATTATAATGTGTTTAGGCTTATAATCTTTGGCATTATTTTAACATAAATCTTAAAATAATTTAGTCCATTGGACTACAATCGTATTATCGTAAACTATACCCAAATGAAGTATGACGGTCAATCTATAGTAGACGCTAGTAGACGGTCACTTAAACCGTACTATTTAAAAGTGTATAGAGCAAAATTTGGGTACGTATGAAACAATAAGTAATGAAAACGACATTCCAATCCATTATGGATAATATACATAATATTATTAAGTAATTTGACCAATGTATTGGTGGGATTAGCCAACATCATCTTTCAAGGTAACCACTTAACATAAATCTTTAAGTAATTTATGTTCATTTATACCTCGCAGACGAAGGTATTGTGAGATTACAATCGTTAATACTTGATGAACTTAGCTACATACGTTAACAATTTACAAATCATCACGACAATCCATCTGAACCATAGACCACATTGCACTTCCAACAATATATTATTAGTAACAAATTTTGGTATAATAGAACAACAGATGCGTCCTAGTATATTAACATTTAAGACTTTGAGCACCTCATCCATCCTTATTACCTCGGTCACCCCAATTAAGATCAACCACGAATTTCATTCATATACTAGGTCAGGTAATAACATTCAAAATAAAAATAGGTAAAAGGGATATTATTGACATCTACGTTCATAAAGATGAATATACACATGAGGCACATTAAAAATATACAATTCGTAATGTTTATTTAGCACACCTATGACCGCATTGTATGTTTGAATTACAAAATTTCATTAAGAGGCACCATGTTAGCGCAAGTTAAGTATCTAGCATGGTTATTAGTATGGTTAAGTACTAATCGGTTATAGCACTATCCATTTCAATATTACAGGCACTCGAGGTTTAATATCAACCAGTAGAATTCCTAGCCACAGGAAGAGCATGAAATAACAGTTTCCCCATTCATAGGTGTCTATTATAAAAGTAGTAATTGAGTCTAAAGGACTTATTATTAAAAATTACTAATATGGGCACATCAATAAAGATATTATCAGTAATTATAATTACATCTTCGTGAAATACTTCATATTCCGTTTATTCTTATAGTCATATTACTATAAGAATAAGCTCAATTAAGATGAGATATTTATTGATATGGACGAACAATGGACTTTAACTCATATAGCTCATATTATATGTAGTCACAATATATAATGTGTGGTACAATAATAATAAACGATTATTCAGGATACAACCGTAGGCCTGAGTCATTATAGTTGTTGCAAGGAATTTTTACTTATTACGATTCATCCTCCATTGTGATTCTAAACTCGTGGACCAATATCATAACCCTTTCACAATCTTTTTTTGTTTTGTAAGAAAGATAACATATTATAAATAAAAAAGTTTACAGAAAGTTTAATGTTGGATGCATACACTGCATCTGATTAACAACTACTAACGTACACACATTAACTAAATCAAAACTACTACTACTAATACAACTACTTGATATATCCGATTGGTTACATAATCTTCTACTCAGCATCTCTGACTGATCTTGCTGATAAGAAGGCATGACAAAACTTGGAGGTCTTTAAAAAATTACAGTATTCACCTCCACTTGAGTTGCTTCAAACTTAGCTAAACAGTCTGCCACACTGTTTTGTTCTATAGAGATTAGCTCCATTTTGGATTAAGCATCTTCCTGAGTACTAACCTTGATATTGCAACGGAACTCTTGAGTAGTTGCTGCAACTTGAGTGATATTTGAGTGTTTGTAGAAGGGGATAAGAGAGTAGGATTATTAATAATAGGAATATCTATATTAGTATATATGTTAGTAGATATATTAGTGGATATTTTGGCCGGTTTACAAGATTGATAAGAATGGTTTTGGTTTGACCTAGTAGTTGAGATTGAGTGAGTGCTTTGCCCTATGTGCATGTGATCATTTGCTAGGGTTGGAGTGTTGCAATTAATGAGGGAAAAAGGAGGTATAAGTATTTTAGGGAAATGATGGTCGAGTAAGGTAGAATTAATAGAAGAGGGAATGGTGTGATCATGCAAGTGTATAGCTATTAGTTTGTCTTGCATGTGTGAGTGTGCGACGTGGCTCTTTGCATGTTGTGAGTGTGTGACGTGACGCTTTGCATGTTGAGAGATAGGAGTAGTGGTGTAGTCAAGACTTTCTAATTGAACCCCACTATTAGGTGCTTGATTGCTAGTTGGAATTTGACTAAGAGTATTGTCTTGTCTAGGAGTAGTATTAGTGTGCTTTAAAGCATTGAAATGATTTCTATCATCCTTTAATAAATAAAACTTATTATTAGTAACAACAACAATTATTGGATCATTAATAATAGAGCATTTTTAATAGGAAAACGTGTATGATTTAAAAATAATTGAGTAAAGAGGAGATGATTAGGATTAACATTAGCCAAAGACTTTCCCTTACCAAAACTTACCTTACGTGCTTGCTTTGCATTTGCAACCTTGGAGGGAAATTGAACTAATTGCCATGGAGTTTGTGTATCCATTGCTTTATAGTACACCTTTTGTATTAGGAGTTGATGTTCCACCTTACGCCCATAAACCTTGATAATCACAGCATGTTCCCAAGGTTTATAGAGTCGATGTTTTTCCTCTACTGTTAATGGAATAAAAATAGAAGAATCAGTAGGTGCTTCTATTTCTTCAGTATAATCAGAAGAGTCCATCCATGGAGTAGGGTAATTAAACTCTATAATGTTAGGGCTATTAGTAGTTAGAGTTTCAAGATAGGAATTTGAAAGCTTCGAAATATCAATCAATGTAGTTGGTGAATCTAGTTGCATAGCTGTATTCATAGTTATAGATTTTAAAGAAGAATTGTCAGGTGATTTTGATGGTATTGATGGTAAAGGAGGTGGTTTTGGTGGTATTGATGGTGAATAGAGTTTGGGAGTATTTTCTTCATAGATAGAGAATGTTTCTCTTCCGTTGCCCTTTGATAATCTAAGGATAGTGAAAGGGATTATATGACTTAGTAGATGAGTTTGAAAATAAATAGTATACCCCCAAGAAGGAGAATATATTTATGTATTCTAAACCCATTGTATGTTCAAATAGGTCACATGCTTACGTAGATGAAGTTGACTTTTGTGGTAACCGCATTAGTAATGTTACTTCCCCATATGCAGGGAAGTTCAGATTTCAGAAATATTCAAACCACATATTAATATTTGATTACAACCAATTCAAGTTATAAATGACCATATGAGGCACTATCTCCAAAATCCACATAAGCCCGATATCAGATGAGAGACTAAATGCATACTTTAGCCTGTAACTAAGCTTTATTTTGGAAATGGAGTTAAAAGAGTATTTTCGAACTCTTTATAATCTATGCGTTATATGCCATCGTTCATAGAGCATCGGCCTACACGGAAATGAGCATAACTCCCTTAGGATATTCGTGTGTTCTCTTAAAGGTCTTTATTGATACATTATGAAACGCTACGTATTTCATTCTTTATAGATATTTAAATTCAAAAAAGTAACTAACTATTGACTAAAAAATTAATTATGCCAAGTGATTTTTTTTAGGTTGCCACTTGGCTTATGGAGAGAATTTTTTCCTCTCCTTTTAATAATATATAGATGCTTGACATACTTTACTTTAGTATTAATCAAGGGACAGGTCGGTGTACCTTTTAGCGACCAAATTGGCTCATAGTAAATGCATGTCAATTTGAAGAATTTTTTTTTTGGTAAGAAAGATAACATATTATAAATAAAAAGTTTACAGAAAGTTTGATGTTGGATGCATACACTGCATCTGATTAACAGCTACTAACATACACATATTAACTAAACCTAAACTACTCCTACTAATACAATAACTTGATATATCCGATTGGTTAAATAATCTTCTACTCAACATCTCTGACTAATCTTGCTGATAAGAAGGCATGACAAAACTTGGAGGTTTTGAAAAAGTTACAGTATTCACCTACACTTGAAATGCTTCAAACTTAGCTAAACAGTCTACCACACTGTTTTGTTCTCTAGAGATTAGCTCCATTTTTGGATTAAGCAGCTTCCTGAGTAATAACCTTGATATTGCAATGGAACTCTTGAGTAGTTGCTGCAACTTGAGTGACATTTAACAAAGCTGCATTCCATTAGATTACAATCCCACCTAAATGATCTACTGTTGGTACTTCTATCATGCCAATAAAACCAAAATCATCCTTAACTGCTTGATGGGATTGAGCATGAGTCTCCAATAAAACAACTAAAGCATGTCTATTGTAATATAACAAAGACTTAAAATTCCTACGAAATTCCACTGAATGACTTCCCCTACAATTTCAGATGATAAAATTCATAGGATTATTATTTTCTACAAATAACTCAGAATTAGACTGGCCTGGATGTAATGTCAGGGTCGGAAGAAATAACATGGCATATTTCCCTACTGTTGGATTGGCTGTTGGCCTGATTTTGAATGAGGTTGACACTAGATTTTAAGGACACCTTATGAAAAGTTTTCTTTCAAACTCCTCCTTCTGCACGAAGGTTTTTACTCCATTCATGCATGCATAAATTGGTATTGTCTCTCTGTTGTAGGCGATTTCTGCGTCTAACTCTCTCTGTAAGTTCACCTCTTGCTCTCTTTGTTATAGTTGATTGTGATTGTCCAGTGAGGGTGGAGGAGGTTGAGGTGTGGAAACATGTGGTGTGCCTGGCCTCAATAATGGCGTGTGAGGTTGATTCTCCCAGTAAGGCTGAATTCAGGGGACATTGGAAGTTGGTGAAGGATACAATGGCAGTTTTATGGCAGTTGGATGAAGAGGAGTTTGCTCCCAAACTGGAGATGGAGGAGGAAGGGGTTGAAATGGTGCTATATTTGAAGTTTGCATCATTGACCAATGATATCGTGCAAACATTTCCGTCCCTAGTGCCATCCCCTCCGCTACAATTTGGGCTAAGTCTCTTGGATGATTTATTAGAATAGTCACATCTTGTTGATTCACTTGCATGGTGAATATGAGAGCACGATTGTTGAGTCCAGCTTCTAGCCAAGATGCTAGGTACGTTGGTGCATGGGAAGTGTGAGCCGTGTACACTATGGAATTTTGTTTCATTATTACATGGGGGTGGATGAGATAATGGATTGGGGTTGTTGTGAAGTTGATGAGAGGTTTGACTTGGAGTGTTCCGTGAACTCCTCATGGGACTTAGAAGATTGAATGGGAACATGTTGGAGTTTATTGTTTGTAGAAGGAGATAAAGGAGTAGAATTATTATTAAGAGGAATATCTAAATTAGTAGATATGTTAGTAGATATATTAGTGGGTATTTTGGCCGGTTGACAAGATTGATAAGAATGATTTTGGTTTGACCTAGTAATTGAGATTGAGTGAGTACTTTTCCCTATTTGCATGTGATCATTTGCTAGGGTTGGAGTGTTGCAATTAATGAGGAAAGAATGAGGTATACGTATTTTAGGGGAACCATGGTCGAGTAAGGTAGAGTTAATAGAAGGGGGAACGATGTGATCATGCAAGTGTATAGCTATTGATTTGTCTTGCATGTGAGAGTGTGTGACGTGGCTCTTTGCATGTTGAGAGATAGGAGTAGTGGTGTGGTCAAGACTTTCTAATTGGACCCCACTATTAGGTGCTTGATTGCTAGTTGAAATTTGACTAAGAGTATTGTCTTGTCTAGGAGTAGTATTAGTGTGCTTTAAAGCATTGAAATGATTTCTATCATCCTTTAATAAATAAAACTTATTATTAGTAACAACAACAATTATTTGATCATTAATAATAGAGCATTTTTAATAGGAAAACGTGTATGATTTAAAGATAATTGAGTAAAGGAGAGATGATTAGGATTAACATTAGCCAAAGACTTTCCCTTAACAAAACTTACCTCTTTACGTGCTTGCTTTGCATTTGCAATCTTGGAAGGAAATTGAACTAATTGCCATGAAGTTTGTGTATCCATTGCTTCTCCAGGAGTAGAAATATGATTAGAATTAGTCATGTTTAAATTCAACCCTTTGGATGGACAAGTTCTTTGGTTATGACCCATACAACCATATATAATACACATTAAATTCAAACATTCGTAGAGAATAGCTTGTTTGTGTTCACCAATGTAAAGATGAGACTTTAACGGTTGATTTAGTTGAACTTCAACACATAAACGAGCATATTGACCTCAAGTACAAATATCCATAGATAAGAATTTTCCAACTTTCTTAGCCAACTTCTTTAATAGATGATAATCATAAAACTCAATAGGTAATTCCCGTAATCGCATCCATATAGCAGAAGATGTAATTTGAGTAGATGAAGCTTTAAGCCTAGGCTCTCATTGTTGCACAGATAAAAAATGGTTTAATACAAACCAAGGTCCTCTTGCAAAGCACGTAATTTATTTTCCTCTTTTTGAAATTTTTGAAGAAAACAATCTGAGCCTAAATCAATTAATGGGAGATTTTCAGTAGGTTGCCACATAGTATATACCTTTTGTCTTAGCAGTTGATGTTCCACCTTACGCCCATAAACCTTGATAATTACAGCATGTTCCCAAGGTTTATAGAGTCGATATTTTTCCTCTACTATTAATGGAATAAAAATAGAAGAATCAGTAGGTGCTTCTATTTCTTCAGTATAATCAGAAGAGTCCATCCATGGAGTACGAGAATTAAACTCTATAAGGTTAGGGCTATTAGTAGTTAGAGTTTCAAGATAGGACATTGAAAGCTTTGAAGTATCAATCAATTGAGTTGGTGAATCTAGTTGCATAGCCGTATTCATAGTTATAGAATTTAAAGATGGATTGTCAGATGGTTTTGGTGGTATTCATGGTGAAAGAGATGAATGGTTAGAGGTTGGGAGTGTTTTCTTCATAGAGAGAAAAAGTTCATATATCTATTGCACTTGTCAATTTGAAGAATTGACATACACCAGAGTAACTCCACGTATGTTAATATCATAATATTAAATTTGACATTTGTGGTGACAATTAATAGCTATGTGAATTAAGCTATATAATTGTACTTCGAGAACCCAAAAGTATTCGGAGTTACTCTGGTGTATGTCAATTATCACTACCCTATCATTTAATATCTGTATATTAAGATAGATAGGGTAATCATGGACAATATTTTCATGAACTCGTATTACATTACTTCCAACTTCTTAAACATATTATCAATTATTGTGTTCTTTTAACACGTATTATGATGGCACCTAGAATCTTGCTATAGATTTCGATAAAACATTGATAAGATGTATCCTACTTAAAAACTGTAAAAAATGAAGTATCATTTTCGGTGTAGATTCAGGGGTTTCGACCGTGAATCTACACCGAAAGGTCATAACTCCCGTGGCCTCGCCACAACGAGCGATCCTATCCAAACACTGTTACACATGAAGCACCTCAAGATACTGTGATCAAAATTCGACAGCCACATATATAAATGATTTCATGGGTTGTAATACATCACTACTAGAATTTTGACCTATGGCAACGGCTGTAAAACCGTTGCTGTAGATAGGAAAACCGTTACTGTAGCGCTATCGGAACGGTTTAGGGTCCTTTACATCAGGTCGCGTGCCAATAGATCTATTGCAACAGTTTTATGCAGCGGTTTATAAACCGTTACGATAAACAGTTATGGCAACGGACCTGTAGCCGTTACGATAACTTGGTCTATGGCAACGGTTATTTTTGGCAAATGCAACGGTTCGTAACCGTAGCTGTATACGTTGATGTAACGGCTATTGGACCTATTGTAACGGTTAAAAATACTATCGTGGCATTTTTATGAGGCTGAGGCAACGGTTAAAAGGGCTATTGCAACGGTTATTAAGATCTACTGCAACAATTTTCTTTAGGCTATTGCAGCTGTTATTAAAATCTATTGCAATGATTTTTTTTAAGGCTATTTCAGCTGTTATTAAGATCTATTGCAATTATTTTTTAAGGCCGTTGCAATGTGCTAATAAAGCAATAATATACACAAAATTATATAAATCACAAACAGAAACTATCAAAAATAAAATCATAATCCAACAACCCAAAATATTTAAAGGTATTATACATTTAAAGTAAATTATACAATAGTGTTTACTTATGCAAAATTAATATACATAAGATTGCAAAATGTTCAAATAATTTCCGGAACATATGAAGTTTCAACAATAATCAACCAACAAGTAAGGTCTTCACTTTTATGTCTACCCTTTGTTCATTTGTTCCACTTACAAAAGATACAAAAAAAGTAAGCAAAATTTTCAAAAATAATCCATTTGATGTCAAGCACCATGATCATGACCATCTTTCATTATACTATAAGAAATGCTACTAATAGTAAAACCTCGTTCAAAAATACAGGGTAAGGCAATGGACCCGTGTAGTCCGGCCCTTCCCCGGACCTCGCACATAGCGGGAGTTTAGTGAATCGGACTAGCCTTAATAGCATGATAGCCCGTTGATACATTGTTGGAATATTTGTGTTCAACTTCTTTTACATACTGCACATGAAAGTCTACTTGACACATCTTTTCAGGACCAAAAGATGTGTCATCTTGCACTTCATCAGTACACTGCAGTGCCTTAAAAGGATAAGAAATGTCAAAGATGTAGTACACAACTAACCTCTTGTATGATCAGGCAAAAATATTTTGCGAAAAACCCATGTAACTGACACTCTGACAAATCCCAGTAATAATCCATTTGATGCTCCAATGATTAAAAGGGACTTCAGCAGCATCCGGGCCTGATTCACAGTGTTCATCTTTTAGAATATCCAATTAAAGAAAAATGCATGGAACATAGCTCTATTTGTATACTTGGGAATGAATCAAGAATTTCAATATAGAATAAAAACAACATTGCACATGGACATCACGGTCAAACTTCATGGATGGCAAAACTTTCTTCAAAGAAGAAGTTTATATAGTATGAAAGCTTTATGACAGCTTTTCAAGCTTGGATGTGGTATTATAAAGGAAATAGATGCAGAATACTATAAATTTTACATGAATTAACTTATAACCTTTGACAAGTTCCGATTCACTCCATATAACAATTCAGGCATAAATAACTGCGCTGTTTGAAAGAGAGGCTCACCTCATACTGCACATATGCAGAATAGTTGTAACATGACCTAATAAGAAAAATCAAAATATTGGTTTTAACTAACCTGATGTGCAGCAGCAGTGTTTGTACCCATTGATGTAGCATAGTAAACAAGTAGAAAGTAGAATGCCACCTGAAGTTCAAGATCTGTCAGATAGATGACAAAGTCACCACTTTCATGCAAAATGAAAATGCAGCTGAGTCAAACAAAGCTTTGACATCATTGTTAGGAATATAATCACTGCAAGTATGAAAATTTGTAGAACTTCATTCAATGATGGGACAGATATGGCAAAACCATTATACCCTTTATTGTTCGGGGCTGCAATCATCATATAAGCTGACAACCTAAACTATGCTATTAAGCTAGGAATTACCATAAGGAGTATGAAAATGGAGGATGGGGCGGGGGTGGAGAGAGGGAGGGAGACAGAGAGTTGAAGAGCAGATCAAATTCATTTAGAGGATTTTTGGAGAGCAAATTCAAGAAGATAGCAAGAATTAAAGTAATACTCGTGTATCAATTTGAGACACAATTTTATCATGAATCAAATTCTTGTAATATAATGTCTTAGAACAGTTTGTTAAATTATAACCTCAATGAGATACTATTCCGTTTAGGCAAGATGTTGTAACGACCCGACCGGTCGTTCTAGAAAATTAAGCCCCAATCCCCAATTTAACTATTCCCCTAAGTTCTTTTCTGCTATTGTGGTTTGCCGGGAGAGTCGGTTCTGAAATTTGGAGCATTTTGGGACACTTAGTCCCTAAATGAGAGCTTTAAAGCTAGAAAATGGTCCGTAGCCGGAACAATATTAAGACGATCTTAGAACGGAAATCCGATGGTTCCATTAGCTCCGTTGGGTGATTTCGGGGTTGGGAGCGCATTCGGAATGTATTTTGGAGGTTCGTAGCTCAATTAGGCTTGAAATGCCGAAGGTTGAAATTTTGGCGAATCCGAACGATAGGTGAGATTTTGATCCGGGGGTCAAAATGGAATTCCGACAATTTCTGTGATGACCCGGCCCGTCGTCACGGGAATTACCACCCCGTTATGTTGAAATTGTATGTTTTATGCGTTTATATCGGTGTTAAAGTCTATCGGGTGATTTAGGAGTGATTTGGATTGAAAATGAGGCATATAGCCTTTTTGAAGGAGACTTGAATAAGGAAAGTCAACCCGGAGTTGACAATTTGGTTAGAGTGCTCGGAATCAGGTACTAATAATTCGGTTAGTTCCGGGAGATGATTTGTGACTTAGGGGAGCGATCGGAATTTAATTTGGAGACCCGGTGTAGAAATAGGCTTGAATTGGCTAAGGTTGAATTTTGGCGAAATCCGAACGGTAGGTGAGATTTTGATCCGGGGGTCGGAATGGAATTCCGACAGTTGCAGTAGCTCCGTTAGGTGATTTTGGATGTGCCTGCAAAATTTCAGGTCATTCGGACGTCGTTTGGTCGGGTTTTTGATTGAATGTGTAATTCGGAAAGTTTTAAGGAATTTAGGCTTGAATTCGATGTGAATTATGGATTTTTGATGTTGTTAGACGCGTTTTGAGGATTGGAACAAGTATTAGGGTGTGTTGGTGTGTTTGGATGAGGTCCCGGGGGCCTCGGGGTGTTTACGGATGGTTAAACGGAAGAAAATCATGGAAATTGCAGGTTGAAGTATTCCGGTTCTGTCATTTTCGCCCCTGCGGAAATGTGGGCGCGGAGGCGAGCCCGCAGGAGCGGACTGAGGAGCGCAGGAGCGCTTGGCATCGCAGAAGCGGAATCCTTTCCGCTGAAGCGGCATCGCTGGTGCGAGTGGGTGACCGCAGAAGCGGACTTGATGAAAAGGGGAAAGTCCGCAGAAGCGGATTCTTGACCGCCTGGGCGAGTCCGCGGGAGTGGACTCTGGTGCGTTGAAGCGGGAGTTTTCGCAGAAGCGGGGGTTCAATCGCGGAAGCGGACGCGCGTAAGCGGTCCTTTTCTTGCAGAAGCGGAATTGGCCGGCTAGGCCTGGAATCGCTGAAGCGACCCTCTGGTCGCGGATACGGACTCGTAGGAGCGGAAAATGGTCCGCAGAAGCGAAAATCTCAGTGAATTAATTGTATGAGAAGTTAGAAAATTTCAGAAACATTTCACATATTTGGGTCTCGGCTTTAGAGGCGATTTGGGCGATTTTGAAGAGAAACTCAAGGGAAATCATCGGGTAATCAACTATGGACTTAAACTATGATTAGTATTGATAATATTATGCAATTATATCATGAAAATGGAGGAATTTGGGGTGATTCATGGAAGATTTAACCCTAGGCTTGAACTTTAGAAAATCAAGGTTTTGAATGGGCAAATGGAGTCGAATTTGGTAAAATTGATATGCTTAGACTCGTATTGAGATGAGGGTTCCGAATATGTGACTTTTGTAATTTTTCAACAAGCGTACCGAAAGTCGGGTTTTGACAACTTGGGAATTTTGATGTAAATTGAGTTGTGTTGATTGGGTGTCGTCCCATTGGTCTAATTTGTTGTATTTCTACTGTATTTGATCAGGATTCTACGCGTGCGGAGCTTGATTCTCGTGGCAAGGGCATTGCGGAGTAGTCGTCGCGCCGTATTGAGGTGAGTAATAGATGTGGGTGATGACCGGCGGGTTCGAAACCCCGGTATACCACTTTGTGACGCTGTATAGCGGCGAGACACGTACTCTCTTGTGAGTGCGGGGTCGATTGTGATTGGGGACTATGGCTTAGTCCGACTTGTTGATACTTTATTATGATATTAGGCTATTCTTGAGCCGTCGAACCTCCTTCTCGGATGGTTGCATATTATATATTGTGATAATGGCCACTCATGAGCCGAGGAACCCCCTTTCTTGGGCGGTTGAGTATACTTGTGGGCCGTGAGCCGGTTATTGGATCCCGCGAGGATCGTTATCATTGTCTTATCATATTGACATGCTAGTTTACTACTAGTCCGTAGCTATTTCTGTTATCATGTTATTTCCAAATCTCTGGAACTTGATATTTCTATTTTCAATTGAAAAATGATAAAAGATGTTTTCAAAACTACTTTTGAGCCTGCGAGGCTGTGATTGCATGCGAGGCTGCATTTGCATTTCGCTGATTGGTAGTGGATCGGACTGCACACCGCAGCATATATTCATGATATTGTGCTTGGGCTGTAGGAGCCCCTGTGGAGTCTGAAACCCCACGGTGAGCACGGGTACCCAAATTGGATCGGGCTACGCGCCGTAGCTGTCATTTCATGCATTGCATTGCATTTAGCTACACCTGCTAGCTGTTATGCTATTTATTGGTAATTGTTGGTATAGGTACAGTGAATATTGATTCTGTGACAGGGTAGCTGATTATAGCTTTACATAGTGCTTTATTGCGGATTTCTTATTTGCGTTGTCTTACCCTTGTTTATTACCACTGAGTCTGGCAGTACTCATTTTACTCCCTGCACCTTGTGTGCAGATCCAGGTACCTCTCAGCAGTGATCCAGTGGCTGTGCGAGGCGACATTTGTGGATATTCGAGGTAGCTGCAGAGTCCGCAGGACCCGATATTCCTTCTTACTGTCTCTTGATTTTGTATTGACTTTTCTTTCCGCACTTGGTATCTTGTAAACCTTTATACACTCGTGTTCAGTAGAGGCTCATGACTCTTGACCCTTGGTCTATGGGAGTTGGTAAATTTTGGGACTTGGTTCCCCGTTTTCGTTATATGTATTGCTATTGCTTCGTGATTTGTTATGCTTAAATGGACTAAAGAGAGCTTCTAGCTCCGTTATTGTTATTGATTGGTCAGGCTGGCTTAGCAATGTGCTGGGCGCCATCACGACCGGATTTGGGGTCGTGACAAGTTGGTATCAGAGCCTAGGTTTACTAGGCCTCATGAGTTTTGAGCCGGTTAGTAGAGTGTTGTGGATCGGTACGGGGACGCCTGTACTTATCCTCGGGAGGCTGCGAACCTTTAGGAAACACTTCACTTTTCTTGAACTCCGTCGTGCGATCTTGTTGTTCTGAGAACTAAACTTCCATATTCTATTCTCTCGCAGATGGCGAGAACGCGAGCATCAGGACGAGGTGGACGACCTCCATTGCCACCTGTTAGAGGTCGTGGGCGCGGTCGTGCTAGAGTTAGAGGTAGGGCGGGCTGAGGCAGTGCCAGCTGACCCGCCTGTTGTACCAGTTCAGGAGCAGCCCCCGGTGGTTGATGCTCCAGCAGCCCCAGTTCAGGGCCAGACTATATCTATTGCTATTCCTGGTCTTCAGGAGACTCTTGCTCAGATATTATCAGTGTGTTCCGGTTTGGCTCAGGTAGTTTCAGCTACCGCTGCTATAGCTACATCTCAGTCAGGGGGTGGTCAGCAGACCCCTGCAGCTCGCACACCGGAGCCGGTTGTTCAGGGACTTCAGACGCCAGAGGCGGTCCCCGCTCAGGTGGTTGCACCGGTTATTCCTCCAGCTGCACCAGCTCCAGCTCCAGAGCATATGGTTCAGGTTATGCCCGATGACGAGCAGCGTCGTCTTGAGAGATTTGGTAGACTTCAGCCACCCCATTTCAGTGGCGTTGAGGGCGAGGATGCCCGGGGTTTCTTGGACAAGTGTCAGAGGATGTTGCGGACGGCTGGTATTCTTGAGTCCAGCGGAGTTTCATTTACTACCTTTCAGTTCACTGGTCCCGCATTTGATTGTTGGGAAGAGTTTGAGAGGCGTAGGCCTGCAGGAGCAGCACCTCTCACATGGCAGCAGTTCTCTACTCTCTTTCTAGAGAAATATGTACCTCGGTCTCGTCGCGAGGAGCTACGTCGCCGGTTCGAGTGGTTGATTCAGGGCGACATGTCTGTGACCCAGTATGAGCTCGGATTCACACGGTTGGCTAGGCATGCCACATGGATGATCCCTAATGATAGGGAGAGGATCGGGAGGTTCATTGATGGCCTCAACTACTCTATCCGCATTCTTATGACCGGAGAGAGAGTTTTGTCATCATCATTTGAGCAGGATGTTGATATGGCACGCTCTGTTGAGGCGGATCGTCGCCGAGAGAGAGGAGCGGGAGGCCAAGAGGCCTCGTGGTTATGCGGTTTCGGTGGTGCTCCATCTAGAGGGCATTCCCGGCGGAGCAAGAGGTCGCTCGTCTAGACCTTCTCATTCGGGCCGCCCGGAGCAAGAGCGGAGGTTCGCATGGTCGTGGTCGACATGGGTTTCGGCAGAGGGTCGGTCATCACTTGGTGCCCTTCCGGCCCGAGGTGCGGCACCTACTTCTTCGGCCCGGGGTTCTTCTGCGGCGAGGGGTTCCCTTCAGTCCCCCTTCTCCGGCACCGGGTGCATGTTATGAGTGTGGTGAGTTTGGCCACATGAGGAGACGAGTGCCCTCGACTCCGTAGGGACGAGACTCGGCAGAGGGATCAGCCCTCCTCTTCAGCACCATCTCAGTCTAATAGAGGTGGAGGTCGGTCTTCTCGTGGTCGCCCCGGGGGCGAAGAGAGATCTGGTGGAGGCCGAGGCACGGTTCTATGCACTTGCGACGGGCGTGATGCGGTTGCCTCCGATGTAGTGATTACGAGTATCATTTACGTACGTCACAGAGATGCCTCGTTCTATTTGATCCGGGGTCCACATATTCATACGTGTCCTCTTACTTTGCACATCACTTGGGTGCGACTCGTAGTGGTCTTGATTTACCTGTTCATGTATCCACCCTCGTGGGTGATACGATTGTTGTGGATCATGTCTATAGATCCTGTGTTATATCTATTGGGGGTCTGGAGACCCAGGCAGATTTGTTATTGTTGGGTATGGTGGACTTTGATGTTATATTGGGTATGGACTGGTTGTCTCCGTACCACGCTATATTGGACTGTCATGCTAAGACAGTTACGTTGGCCATTCCTGGTATTTCTCAGATTGAGTGGCGGGGTTCGACTGATTTCGTCCCTAGCCGTGTTATTTCGTTCTTAAAAGCTCAGAAGATGGTTGAAAAGGGGTGTTTATCGTACTTGGCTTTTGTAAGAGATGTGGGAGCTGAGTCTCCTAGCATTGATTTTGTACCTGTTGTGAAGGACTTCCCAGATGTATTCCCCTCAGACCAGCCGGGCATGCCGACGGACAGGGATATTGATTTTGGCATTGACTTGGTGTCGGGCACTCAGCCTATATCCATTCCTCCTTATCGGATGGCACCGGCTGAGTTGAAAGAACTGAAAGAGCAACTTCAGGAGCTTCTGGATAAGGGTTTCATCCGCCCTAGTGTGTCTCCGTGGGGTGCGCCGGTATTATTTGTTAAAAAGAAAGATGGTTCCATGCGAATGTGTATTGATTATCGACAATTGAACAAAGTGATAGTGAAGAACAAGTACCCTCTACTGCGCATAGATGATTTGTTTGATCAGTTACAGGGTGCGAGGGTGTTTTCTAAGATCGATCTTCGTTCAGGCTATCATCAGCTGAAGATCAGGGACTCGGATATTATGAAGACTGCATTCGGGACCCGATATGGTCATTATGAGTTTCTTGTGATGTCGTTTGGGCTGACCAACGCCCCGGCAGCATTTATGCATCTGATGAACAGTGTGTTCAGGCCCAATTTGGATTCATTTGTGATTGTGTTCATTGATGACATTCTAGTCTACTCCCGTAGTCAGGAGGAGCATGCTCAGCATTTGAGTATTGTGTTGCAGAGATTGAGGGAGGAGAAGCTATATGCTAAATTCTCCAAGTGCGAGTTTTGGCTCGAGTCCGTAGCATTTATGGGACATGTGGTGTCTCGTGATGGTATTCAGGTTGATCCTAAGAAGATAGAGGCGGTGCAGAGTTGGCCTAGACCGTCCTCAGCTACAGAGATCAGGAGTTTTCTTGGTTTGGCGGGATATTATCGCCGGTTTGTTCAGGGATTTTCATCCATTGCTTCTTCATTGACTAAATTGACCCAGAAGGGTGCACCGTTCGTGTGGTCGGATGAGTGCGAGGAGAGCTTTCAGAAGCTCAAGACAGCTTTGACCACAGCTCCAGTGTTAGTATTGCCATCAGCTTCAGGTTCATATACCGTTTATTGTGATGCCTCGAGAGTGGGGATAGGTTGTGTGTTGATGCAGGAAGGTAAGGTAATTGCTTATGCTTCTCCACAGTTGAAGCCACATGAGAAGAACTATCCTGTTCATGATTTGGAGCTAGCCGCCATTGTTCATGCCTTGAAGATTTGGAGGCACTATTTGTACAGCGTGTCTTGTGAGGTGTATACCGACCATCGTAGTCTCCAGCACTTGTTCAAACAGAAAGACCTTAATTTGAGACAGCGGAGATGGCTTGAGTTGCTGAAGGATTATGACATTACTATATTATATCATCCAGGGAAGGCCAATGTGGTGGCCGATGCTTTGAGCCGGAAGGCGGTTAGTATGGGGAGCTTGGCATATATTCCAGGCTGAGGAGAGGCCACTTGCGTATGATGTTCAGGTGCTAGCTAATCGGCTAGTGAGGTTAGATATTTCGGAGCCCAGCAGGGTATTGGCTTGTGTTGTATCTCGGTCATCTCTATATGATCGTATTCGTGAGCGCCAGTATGATGATCCATTTTTGGCTGTCCTGAGGGACAGAGTTCAGCATGATGATGCTAGAGATGTCACCATTGATAGTGACGGCGTATTGAGGATGCGGGGCCGGATATGCGTGCCCAATGTTGATGGCCTTCGTGAGTTGATTCTGGAGGAGGCCCATAGCTCGCGGTATTCTATCCATCCAGGAGCCGCGAAGATGTATCAAGATTTGAGACAATATTACTTGTGTAGAAGGATGAAAAAGGATATTGTGAGTCATGTAGCACGGTGCCTCAACTGTCAGCAGGTCAAATATGAGCATCAGAGGCCCGGTGGCATGTTTCAGCAAATTGATATTCACGAGTGGAAATGGGAGAGGATCACTATGGACTTTATTAGTGGACTCCCTCGGACAACGAGGAAGTTTGATTCAGTTTGGGTGATTGTGGATAGGCTGACCAAGTCAGCACACTTCATTCCTGTGTGTACTACCTACTCATCGGAGCGGTTGGCAACGATCTTTATTCGAGAGATTGTTCGGTTGCATGGAGTCCCGGTGTCTATCATATCCGACAGGGGTACTCAGTTCACTTCTCAGTTTTGGAGAGCATTTCAGCGAGAGATGGGTACACGGGTTGAGTTGAGTACAACATTTCACCCCCAGATAGATGGGCAGTCTGAGCGCACTATTCAGATCTTGGAGAATATGTTGCGAGCTTGTGTGATTGATTTTGGTGGTTCGTGGGATGAGTTCCTACCACTTGCTGAGTTTGCCTACAACAACAGTTATCAGTCGAGTATTCAGATGGCCCCGTATGAGGCATTGTATGGCAGGCGGTGTAGATCCCCCGTGGGATGGTTTGAGCCTGGTGAGGATAGATTGATAGGGACTGAGTTAGTCCAGGATGCTCTGGATAGAGCAAAGTTGATCCAGGAGAGGCTTCGTACAGCACAGTCTCGCGAGAAGAGTTATGCGGACCGTAGAGTTCGAGAGTTGTCTTTCATGGTTGGTGACGAGTATTGTTGAAAGTTTCACCTATGAAGGGTGTCATGAGGTTTGGGAAGAAAGGAAAGTTGAGTCCTAGGTACATTGGTCCTTTTGAGATACTTAAGAGAGTTGGAGAGGTGGCATATGAGTTGGCATTGCCGCCCAGCTTATCCAGCGTCCATCCAGTATTCCATGTGTCTATGCTCCGGAAGTACATTGGAGATCCGTCTCATGTATTAGACTTCAGTACCATTCAGCTTGATGGTGATCT